>JAURVB010000616.1:0-85103 GCA_033002965.1 Piper betle | reverse complement strand
TTGAACTCTGTAAGAGAAAGGACATATTTGCTTTGAGCTTTGATAGAGAGAGGATACATTTAATTTGAGCTGTATATATAATAACTATATATATACACACAAAATAAACACCAAGCTTGGTGATCAGCATGCATCTGGCGTTATGACGGCGTATTCCTATGCCATGTCTCCTCCTAATAGCTTGTTTTGAGAGAGGTCTAAATGGGTAAGATTCAAAGTATCTCCAAGACATTCTGGAATTGCACCCACCAGTGTGTTGTTTCCCAGGTAGAGTTCCTCCAATGGAGCAATATTGCACAAAGCTGGTGGAATCTTTCCAGCGATTTTGTTTCCAGTCAAGTGTAGTACCCAAACGTTGTTAAGTTTCCCAATTTCATCAGGAATGCCTCCTGAGAGTTGAATGCCTCCTGAGAGTTGATTGTCACCAAGGGCTAGTTGTTCAAGGTTATGAGAGCAATTGGTAAGAGAAGGAATGAAATGGCTCATGTCATCATTCGTGCCCCCACTCCCCAGTTGGTTGGATCTAAAATTTAAATACTGCATGCCCTTCTTGTTGTTACATCCCATGTAATTTGGTACGGATCCTCTGAATTCGTTGTGGGACAATGAAAGGAGTGTAAGCTTGGACGCATTAGCGAGAGAAACTGGGATGTGCCCTCCTAGTTTATTCGAACCTCCAGAAAAAATTTCCAGATTAGGGAGCAGCTGCATGCCAAGATTTGTTGGAAGCTTCCCTGACAGCTTGTTTTGCCCGATTGCAAAGTATGTGATGTCAGAAAGGTTGTAAATTGAATCTGGAATGGCGCCAGATATTTGATTTGAACTGACATCGAAAATTGCTAAGCTCTTGAGATGGCCAAGGTCAATGGGAAGTGTCCCATTAAGATTGTTAGACGCTAGACTAAGATAAGTAAGAGAAGAGAGGTTTCCAAGTGACAAAGGAATACTTCCTGTGAGTTGGTTTCCACTTGAGCCTCGACAAGGAACCCAACTGATTTGGGATTTTCCCTGTTATGTTGTTAACGACCAAATTCATTGCTTCAAGAGAAAGACAATTTGTTAGATTGAGAGGGATCTCTCCACCAAATAAATTCCTGCTTAGGACCAATATACGCAGCCAATATAGACGACCAATCTCACTTGGGATCGCTCCTTGTAGGTTGTTCTGTGCGAGGTTGATGTATCTAAGAAAGCTCAAATTACCAATATAATGCGAGAGTGTTCCACTTAAATTGAAGGACCCAAAGTCCAACCCAGTGACACGCCGTTGTTGACGACCGCACGAGACTCCCTTCCAATCGCAGAAATGCAGAGAATGGTTCCAAAACATGCAAAATTAGCTCTGTGGTAGATCCCCATAACAAAAATTTGAACTCTGTAAAAGAAAGGACATATTTGCTTTGAGCTTTGATAGAGAAAGGATACATTTAATTTGAGCTGTATATATAATAACTATATATATATGGAAAAAAGATTGCTGTTCTCCAGCACAGCCATCTTGGCTGTGCTGGAGAACGATCTTGGCCGTTGGATTAGCATCCAACGGCCAAGATCAAAAAAAAAAAAAGAGGGGTGGCGCCGCCGCAGGAGCGACGGCGGAGGGGGCGCCCCTGATGCCCGGCCACGGCGACGGCCGGGGGGGAGGGGCGGCGGCGACAGGGGACGGGGGCGCGGCGCGGCGGGGTGGCGGGCGGAGGCCGAGGGGGGCGCGGCGGGGTGGCGGGCGGAGGCCGAGGGGGGCGCGGCGGGGTGGCGGGCGGAGGCCGAGGGGGGCGCGGCGGGGTGGTGGGCGGGGGCCGAGGGGGGCGCGGCGAGGTGGCGGCGGGGGCCGAGGGGGGCGCGGCGAGGTGGCGGCGGGGGCCGAGGGGGCGCGGCGGGGTGGCGGGCGGGGACGGGGTGGCTGGCGGGGGACGGGGTGGCCGGCGGGGACGGGGTGGCTGGCGGGGGACGGGGTGGCCGGCGGGGGACGGGGTGGCGGCGGGGACGGGGTGGCCGGCGGGGGACGGGGGGGGCTTCGCGCGGCGGGGTGGCGGGCGGGGGACCGGGTGCGGTGGTGTCGCACGGCGGCGGGGCGGCGGGCCGGCGGGGGAAGAGGCGGGGCGGCTAGATCCGCCGCCCCGTCCCCCGCGGTTACGTCGGCCGGGGTGGCGGCGTCGGCCGGTGGCGGCGGCGGCCGGCGGCGGCAGAAATTGTTTTTTTTTTTTTTTGATGGAGAAGGGGGAAGTGGGGGGCTTGTTTCAGCCGTTGGATTTAATCCAACGGCTGAAACACTGCAGCACAGCCATCTTGGCTGTGCTGCAGTACAGCCCCCACCCTCTATATATATATATACAATATACACCAAGTTTGGGGATCTGCATGCATCTGGCGTTATGACAGGCGTATTCCTATGCCATGTCTCCTCCTAATAGCTTGTTTTGAGAGAGGTCTAAATGGGTAAGATTCAAAGTATCTCCAAGACATTCTGGAATTGCACCCACCAGTTGTGTTGTTTCCCAGGTAGAGTTCCTCCAATGGAGCAATATTGCACAAAGCTGGTGGAATCTTTCCAGTGATTTTGTTACCAGTCAAGTGTAGTACCTCAAGGCCGTTAAGTTTCCCAATTTCATCAGGAATGCCTCCTGAGAGTTGATTGTCACCAAGGGCTAGTTGATAAAGGTTACGAGAACAATTGGCAAGAGAATGAATGAATTGGCTCATGTCATCATTCGTGCCCCCACTCCCCAGTTGGTTGGATCTCAAATCTAAAGTCCATAGGCCCTCCTTGTTGTTACATCCCATGAAATTTGGTACGAATCCTCTGAATTCGTTGTGGGACAATGAAAGGTATCACAAGGTTGGACGCATTAGCGAGAGAAACTGGGATGTGCCCTCCTAGTTTATTTGAACCTCCATGAAAATAATTGCAGATTAGGGAGCAGCTGCATGCCAAGATTTGTTGGAAGCTTCCCTGACAGCTTGTTTTTGTCTATTGCAAAGTAATTGATGGTTGAAAGGTTGTAAATTGAATCTGGAATGGTGCCAGATATTTGATTTGAACTCACATTGAAAATTGCTAAGCTCTTGAGATGGCCAAGCTCAATGGGAAGTGTGCCATTAAGATTGTTAGAACTTAGATCAAGCGAAGTAAGAGAAGAGAGGTTTCCAAGTGACGAAGGAATACTTCCTGTGAGTTGGTTTCGATAAAGAATGAGTGTCTTGAGCCTCGACAAGGAACCCAACTGATTTGGGATTTTCCCTGTTATGTTGTTAACGCCCAAATCCATTTCTTCAAGAGAAAGACAATTTGTAAGATTGAGAGGGATCTCTCCACTAAATGAATTCCTGCTTAGGTCCAATATACGCAGCCGATATAGACGACCAATCTCACTTGGGATCGCTCCTTGTAGGTTGTTCCCTCGTGAAGCTTGATGTATCTAAGAAAGCTCAGATTACCAATATAAGGCGAGAGTGTCCCACTCAAATTGAAGGACGAGAAGTCCAACCCAGTGACACGCCGGTGTCGACGACCGCACGAGACTCCCTTCCAATCGCAGAAATGCAGAGAATGGTTCCAGGATGCCAGGGCTCCTCCATTTGGGTCGGGAGGTGATTTGCTCTTTTATAGCAAGAAGGGCAAACCGATCTGTAGCATTTGAAGTGAGGGAGATGGCAAATTTGGATGATAGAAAGAGGAAAAAGAAGAGATTAATTAGGGCAACTTGAATAACTTGAAGAGGAAGGAGAAGCTTCATCTTAAGATGTCTGAATTGCATGAAGATAATGGCAATGAGATGATAATTTATAAGAGCACACAAAAGAAGATCAGAGTCTTCTTCCAGTCAATTTGATTAATTTTTTAACCATTAATGAATATTGATGACCTTCTGGCTCCGCCCCAAAACATGGACTTTGACTACCGATTATTTTTTATCCACAAACCCGTTTTGATTGCTTGATTCATCAATCAACATGCAAACTAATTATTTATCAACTACTTTATTATAATTAATTAAATAAAATAGATCTTCAAACATTTCAACAACCAAAATCCAAATTATAAATTTGTTGAATCTTAGATACGTAAATTCAAATTAAAATATTGATATTGAACTAGGAACTAAAAGCAAAATTAAAGCCATATCCTATTTAAAAACATAATATTTACATAAAATAATCCAATTTAGAATGGAATATTTTTTAAAAGTGAAATTCAATTCTAAAAATAAAAATAATTTAAATAAAATAGTTAAAATTTTTATTTTATAATAAATGACAACAACTTTTCAATTATTTTTTATCAATAATTATTCACCTAATAAGAATTATTTTTTATTCTTACAGAAATTAATCCAATTGAACAATTATGGCAACTTAGAAAAGCTTCATCTTAAAATGTACGAATTACATGAACAGGGCAATGAGATGATGATTTTTAAGAGCACACAAGAGAAGATCAGAGTCTTCTTCCAATCAATTGGATTAACTTTCCAACCACTCATGAATGACGTGTTTAAAGAAGAATGACTTTCTCACTCCCCCTCCAAATCACCTAATAAGAATGACTTTCTTCCAAACAATGACATGACTTTCTGAAAAGTCATGTCGCAATCCAATAAAATTTAGTGTTTCACGTTTCATATCATTAGAGTAAGAAATTACAACGCAAAATGAAAAGTATATGTGGAATAATAATTAGGGTCATGGAGTATTTTCTGATCATTATGTGCAGTTGATGCTGCTGTAGCTTTGGCCATATGTATCATTGATCTGCAAGAGGAAGTGGAAACAAATGAATTGCATATTGAAATCTTTGGGACCATCAAGAATTGATGCTTATGTACCTAATCAATGAGGAAATGGAAATAATTTAACAAATGTACATTGAAATCTTTAGGAACATCATGAATGAATACAAGGAGTTCAAGACATTACAGATATACTAACTGGCCAAGAAAGACAATTAAGAAGAAACGTATCCCCTCCTCTTCTGCCATTTTCATTTCTTATATATAAACATGATGCAGCCCGCCTCTGTGTATCCATTTTACCCATATCTCTCTCGGTGCCCATATATAAATTCAACAACTGCTAGGCAACAATTAGTTGCATGTCCTTCAAAAGCCCTCACATCTTCATATTGAGTACTTGGTAGAGAGATGGGAAGATCTCCATGCTGCGACAAATTAGCTAGTGTTAACGGAGGACCACTGTCTCCTAAGGAAGATGCGGAGCTCAAAGCCTATATTGATGAGCAGTATGGAATTGGTGGCAATTGGATACATCTCTCATAATTTGGTATCTTCCTCCTTATGTATTCATTACATATCTTGATCTGTTTGCGAATATGGTTCATGGGTTTTCGGATTCAAGGCCTCAATCGCTATAGGAAGGGATGCAGACTTCGGCAGTTCAATTACCTGCGGCCTAACCTCAAGCATGGAGGGTTCTCTGAAGAAGAAGACAACATAATTTGCAACCTGTACAACAGCATAGGCAGCAGGTATGTACATATACCCCTTATGATTCCCATCTGTATAATATGTTTTTAGAAATAATATTGCACATATATAATACCCATCCATCAAAGTCTTTATTTTTAATTTTTAACTATTAATATGATCAGGTGGTCTATCTTTGCTGCACGGTTACCAGAGAACTGATAATGATGTTAAAAACTACTGGAACACAAGATTGAAGAAGAAACTGATCCTGGGGAAGCGAAGGAAGGAGAAGCCATCCAAGAAGGTCACAGATAATTATGATGGAAGCCTCAAAATGCTTGTTCTAGTATTGATAGAGGTGGTAGATCTTCTGAAACTATTGATGAAACAGTAGTACTACCAATTACCATTACAGATGAATTCAAGAAGTACTCGAATGATGTAGATCATGTTGCTACCACTGATCTAAATTTCAATGGCAATAACTTTGCCAAGTTGATCACTAGTACTACTTCTTCCATGAATTCTTTGGGTGAGAAATGCACTTGGTTATCTGCTCAAGATTAATTGCCAAATGGAAGTGACATGGTAAATGTTCCTCCATGTCATGATATGATCTCCAACATTATACTTGGAAGAGATGATTTAATAAGAATAATCATGAACAAAGAATGGGGAGTAGTAATACTCTGGACTGTTTGTATGACCAAGGATTAATGGCTAGTGACCAATGGTGTGGAACAAACTGTGGTGGTAATATATATTTCAACTGGCGCCTTGATCTTCATCCCAAACATTATCACACAAGATATACACTATATAACTCTATTCTCCAATGATTTATTTATTTCCTAATTAGGATCCTCACACAAGATATACACTATATAATCTATTAAGAGCCCTACGGCGAAAATCCTAATTAAGAGCCCTAAGGCAAAAATTTAAATATTGCAAGTGCATGGAGGAAAGAAAATGATATTAAGAACATGCCAAAGCTGCCTGCAAAAATCCCTATTTGAAGTACTTTTTGCCCTAACCAGCTTCAGCCAATCTATAAGGATATATTGATCAGCCAATAACTACAAGGTAGAACCAATCATAGGTCACAAACATGAAAGCCAAGTATTTTGTGTGTAAAATCATCGATGAAGGCACCATGCTTTGCAATAAGCTCAAATGCAGCAAGGTCCTACTAAAATGATTGAATATCCAAACCCCTTTTTCATTGGTAACATGCTACACATATGAAAATGGTGCCAACATATGAAAATTCTAACCAAAGAAGTCCAATTCATATGTTCAATTCAAAGCAAAGAAATAAGTTGGTTCCCACTACCATTCATCACTGTATTTCTGATTGTATTATGAATGCACTAGTCATTACATTAATTTTTCATGTCCTCTAATATAGTATAAGACAAAAGAGAGCATACTAATGAGAAAAAGAAAAGAATAAAAAAGGAACGCAATCATGAAGGCACCAGTGAAAATGCCTTGCAAGCAGCCTCCACAGCTTCTTCTACACATTGAACATCGCTATCAACTCAAAATGCCAATCTCAGATACAAAATAATCTATGAATAACTGCAACACATGATTTTAAATCCAGGGAAGTAACTAACAGAATGCTGGTTTTAGAATTTTAGAAGCTATACATGATCTCACTTTTCTGAATATGGCAAAAGATGTCATTACTGTACGTTCTTTCAGAATAAAAGATGATCAACAAATCACAATTTGCAAAATATATTCTCCAATACCTAATCATTGTAAGTTTTAATGCATTCTCCGCTGTTAAGAATGCAATATTGATTTTCAAAACACTTCATAAACATGTTGACAGTTATGAAATTTTTTTCCTATACTATAGGCCAAAGTTTCTATGCTGCAACCATCCTAAATAATTTTATTTATCGCCATGGCTAGATTTTCTCCCAAAATTAACAGGCAAAAGAAAGATGCTGGAAACCAGTATGAGAACTATTGAACTGACTCAGCTTATCCACAAAGAATTTACACTTAAAAACCTAAAGCGAATACTAAGTTATCCACAAACAAGATTGAGAAAGTTTGCTAGTTACAAAAACCTGGTTGGATCTCAGGTCGATCAACTCAAACAATGTTGGATTGTGTAAAGGTTCCAAAAAGACAATCAAACATGCCAATTTCTATGGACTCTTTTTACACACTTTTTTGCATATTAAGAACAATTTCCCAAAGTCCCTTATAATCATCTTGTTTCATAGATAAAAAAATTATTCACCATTTCAATGAAAAGAAAACTTAAGATGTTTTTTGAGAGTTAAATTTTGCTCTAAAAGAGTATACAGAAAGGCCAAAGACATAAATAATCATTATACACAAAAATAAACTAAATGACATTCGAAATATGTATCTGTAAGATTAAACATATCTGTCACTTTGTGGAAGGAAGCTAGTTTTTGTTCCAATGCCTCCTTCTCAGCAATTAAAGTAGAACTCCGAAGTTGTTCTTCAGCTAGTTTTTGTCACTCCTGTTGTCTCATCATTGATTCATTCTGTGGGACCAGGTAAAGGAGCATGTTTTGCATATTATAACACCTTCTAATAAAAAACCTATGATAATCCTTCCAAAAAAAGTACCAGCAGCTTAGACTTCAAGTTATCAATTTCCTTTTCCATTGATCGGATCCGCTCCTGAAGATAAACAGTGGAGTGCATTCCAGACAAAGGATTTTCTATCAGCTGTTGCTGAAGTGAGTTTAATTCTGATCTCAGGGATGCTGCATCTTCTTCAGCCTGTTACAGCAGCATTCCATCAAAGTAACTCACTTTAGGCAGGCATGTACAAAGCTTTAACACCAAATGAAGTGTACATAATCTATATTGCTGTCCTCTGCCTCTTTCAAACGCTTCTTTAGCAAGCGAATTTGAGTTGAAAGGCCCTCCTAAAATAGACAGAATGAAATATAATTATTTCTTAAAGACAGCCAGATCACAGCCATTAAAGACAACTTTGATCTGTACTCTTGAAATTACTGCAGCATCCTTTTCCAATTGAAATTCATGAAGAGATTTCCTTAATGAAGCCAAACTATTCAGCTCCTGACGAACCAGTATAGATATATGAGAACACAGCATTCTTAATGTGAAATAAGAACGAATAGTGCAAAGAGGTCAGTGGGATCTGCAGTTCAACAACGTACCACGTTTTAACCATCCTTCAATTTCCTTGTTCTCAATCTCCTTAGTTTCAACCTAAATTCAAACAATGACAACTAAATTCTCAATCCTCACACACAAAGCTCCCACTTTCCGAACTCCCATAATCACTCCCAGCAGGAATGCCCATCCGCAGCATCTTACAATTAAATTGTTGTAGGAGAGATTTTTTGTACGCAGCATACTAATCTTAATTAAAATTAGATTTTATTATTTTATTATAGTAAAATTATTTTTTAAAATTTATATTAATAGTTAATAATAAGATTTATCTATGATTTTAAATGTGTTTTGAATAAATAATTTATATTATGTATATTTTTATATTATATTATTAAGTCGAGCCAATCGTCAAATACTCACGTGTGTGCTCGCTCATACATAATATCAATTACTTACTCAAAACACAATTAGGTTTCGTTCTTTTATTGTAGTAAAATTATTTTTTAAAATTTATATTAATAGTCAATAATAAGATTTATTTATAATTTTAAATGTGTTTTGAGTAATGGCTATTATGTATATTCGAATCGAGCTGAACGCCAAATCCTCACGAGCGAGCTCAATTAGCAGCCTTACTCTGTGAAACTAGCCTCACGCAATCCCCTCCTACTTTATTAATATAAATTCAAAAAAATTATTTTGCTACAATAAAAAAATAGAACATATTTGGGTTTTAAGTAAGTAATTAATATTATGTACATTTTTATATTATATTATAAAATTGAACTGAATAGCCTCACGCAATCCCCTCCTACTTCAAGAACGGGCCGGTTCAGGGAAGGAACCGGCTGGTTTCACGCGGTTCAGTATTTGTGCATTTAACCCAACCCAACGAAACCACCTAAACCGTTCTCACCAACTTAATACCTTCACTCGGGTTACATGCCCGCAATCAACCCAACCCGACAATAATGTGTGGTTCTTCAGAATCCTATATCCTGGTTTTTTATAACAGTTTAGACAATGTGGGATTATATGGGGGCATGAAAAATGACAAGAAACATGGTTGATGTTGAATTCTCTTTGATTGTATTCTCCATGAGTATGATTTTACTTGGTGATGCATCGAGTTTGCTCGTATTGGAGACAAAATTTTGTCAAATTTTTCACATGATAGAAGATTGTCGTCATTATGTCGAAGACCGTAAATAAACCTTAGCAGTTCTGTTTTAAGCCAAGAATGTGATTTTTGCTAGGAGAGAAATAGATTCGGTGAGCAATTATTATGAGTTTTTTTTCCCAAAGCATATATTATGAGTTTTGATTATACATATTAATAGAATTATGTTATTTGATTTGGTGAGATTTGCACTTTTATTGGAGTTGAATTAACAGGTATAATAATGAAAAAGCAAGGCAACAAGATGCAGTGGCAACAAGGTTTTGTTCATTCATCAATCAACATGCAAACTAATTATTTATTAACTACTTTATTATAATTAATTAAATAAAATAGATCTTCAAACATTTCAACAATCAAAATCCAAATTATAAATTTGTTGAATCTTAGATACGTAAATTAAAATTAAAATATTGATATTGAACTAGGAACTAAAAGCAAAATTAAAGCCATATCCTATTTAAAAACACAATATTTACATAAAATAATCCAATTTAGAATGGAATATTTTTTAAAAGTGAAATTCAACTCTAAAAATAAAAATAATTTAAATAAAATAGTTACAATTTTTATTTTATAATAAATGACAACAACTTTTCAATTATTTTTTATCAATAATTATTCACCTAATAAGAATTATTTTTTATTCTTACAGAAATTAATCCAATTGAACAATTATGGCAACTTAGAAAAGCTTCATCTTAAAATGTACGAATTACATGAACAGGGCAATGAGATGATGATTTATAAGAGCACATAAGAGAAATAAAATAGTATAAGAAACAAAATCATTAAAAATTAGTTTAAAATCAGAATAATTTAATATCTAAAAAATAAATTCAATTTAAAGGTAAATTTTTGGTAAGAAGATAGACTTTAATCATATAATTTTATTTCTTTTATTACATTTTGTTTTGTTTATTTGAATCTCTTCCTTTTGATGCGGGCCAACTTTTAGTACCTTTTTTTTGTTTAATAATAGTAGATATAGATAGCAAAAGCCAAAGACTAAAACTAGAAAATTTTCACTCATGATCAGAAAGCAAAGAAGTAGATTTGAATAATAACGTTTATTATGATGGGAAACACAAATTTTTTCTTCGCAAAAATGTTTGTACGTTGTCTTAGGTGTTCGTGCTTGCTAACAGGGACATTATCTGAATGGCAAATGAATCTTTACAAACTTGCAAATTACGTAAGGATTGCTCTCAGGGTAGTTCTCTTGAAATTTAATTAAGGAGCTTGACTTGACTAGCCTAAATGAAGCAATGCCACCTTAATGTGCTAGTCTTTACCATCAATCTAATATTGGAAATTGAGCACTCACATTTAGACTTTGTTTATTTAGCATAATAAAAGAAATGAAAAATAAAAGAAATATATATGGTAATTAATGCAAGAAACAAGTCCCATTAAGTTGATATCCATCGTTTTTTTATAAAAAACACAAGTAAGAGGAGGAAATATTTTGTGAAGAAAATTTATATTTCATATTAAAAGTTCCACGATGTCAGTGCTCCATTTGGGTGTGAGGTGATTTGCTCTTTTATAGCAAGAAGGGCAAACCGATCTGTAGCATTTGAAGTGAGTAAGATGGCAAATTTGGATGATAGAAAGAAGAAGAGAATAATTTGAAGAGCAAAAAGAAGCTTCATCTTAATATGTATGAATTGCGTGAACAGGGCAATGAGATGATAATCTATAAGAGAACACTTAAGAGAATATCAGAGTCTTCTTTAAGTCAATTGGAATAATTTTCCAACCATTCATGAAAGACGAGTCAATTGGAATGATTTTCCAATTACTCATGAAACTCGAGCTTGACTTGAACAATTATGGCAACTTGAATAATGTGAAGAGCAAGGAGAAGCTTCATCTTAACATGTATGAATTGCCTGAACAAAAGAGCAATGAGATGATAATTTATAAGAGCACACAAGAGAAAATCAGAGTTTTCTTGGAGTCAATTGGACTAATTTTCCAACCACTTATGAAAGACGCGTCAATTTGATTAATTTTCAAACCACTCAGGAAAGACGAGTCAATTGGATTAATTTTCCAACCACTCATGAAACACGAGCTTGACTTGAATAATTATGGCAACTTGAATAATTTGAAGAGCTTTGATTTAAATCCCAAAATTTGCTTCCTTTTTTATGAGGTGAATTGCTACCAGCATGTCTGTAGTTTTCTATTACTATATAGTAAAAGATATATGTATTGTAGAGCAATATTTGTGTAGCAGAAATTAACACGGGGAGTTGATTCTATTGCTTATACCATTTAGATATAACTCATGCTGAGTTTTTGTTGTTTGTTTGTTTTTTTTTTAAAATAAATAAATCCATGAAAATTGCGTCATTTAAAGACCAACCTAAACGATGATAGACTAAATGAGGATATATTCTTTGAGTCTTGGCAGAGCAGGACTGGTTGACTCAACTGGTCATGTGTGCTGTTCATGTTGCTTTTATGATTTGGATGTTTATGTTTGTTCATAGAGGATGATTTGCCCAAGTGGTATCTAATGGTATCAAATCAAAGAATTGATTGATTGGCAGTGTTGTTGTCTTGTCGTGATTGCTATTTCTTTCTCAGGACACGTAATGATCATTCAACTTGGTATTTGTTGATCTGTGTTTTGTTGCTCTGCTGGTGTTTCTGCAGCATTTGTAGGATTTTGAATTTACTATTTTCTTCTTCTTCCTCTTCTTATGATACTCGAAAAGTATCGGGAATATGGATGCTAAACTAGGGTGCATGCGATTACGAATGACTGAATTTTGTTTGTAGTATTTTCTGCAGGTCAATAATTGTGGATTGAGTTTGAGGCTTTTGTGGAATTTGGTGAGTAAGTGGAATTAGGAATTAGAAGACAAGAGGCATGAGTTCTTCAGCCTTTTCTGGTAGTTTTATGGTAGTTTGGCAGTTAGGCTGCTACTATATTGCATGCTATATGTTTGATTAATTATTTTGAGAATATTGCTACTGAGAATTTATTGGTGGAGTATCAACATTTTCTAGTGTGGGTTGGAGTGGACATTTGGTAATTGTTTGGTTGACGCGTGGACTTCAATCACGCGTAATTTTTGCTCAGGTTACTTTGTTTAGTTAGTTCTAGCTGATGATTGGTCTGGTTTCTCCATGTTGAAATCTTTCCATATGAATTTAATGTATCTTGAGTGGATATTTGGTTACTTTTTGAAACAGATTATTTATCAAGTTTCATGGATGTTTATTGTATCAATGACCTTGTCTAGATTGTGGTTTGTTAATTGTTCTAAGCGAGCCAAACTTTCTGTAATACCCATTAGCCCAATGGGAGGTGCAAACTCTTATTTTAATACAAATTTCCATGTTTTTGTGCTCCAGTTATTTGAGAAAAGAAGTTTTTTGAAGTGAAAACACGAGAATATTTGAAGTTACCTTCATAAGAGCAGTGGTGTGTGGCCTCATGTTAAAACTTGGAAAGAATTGGTCTTTTGATGGAGGTCTTTGGTTTCTATCTGTTTGCATGGCATTGGTTTTTTTATTTGTAAATATGTTAATGAACTGTCTTGATCAAATTATTATGTAAATTGCGCAAACGCCCAACTAAATTTTTTGGGCTATTACTCTTGCGCTCATGGTAAAAAATTTTCACATGGCTCATGTTGGCCATGGAAAAAGCACCAAATGAGAGCAACTCAGAGGCTAAGATTTACTCACTTGGTGTCTGAAATGAGAATTAAGAACCCTAAAGGCCTGTAGAAATGTTTTTGGAGTTGATTTATTTCTCTTCTTTTTACTGAAGTTATGGATGGAAAAGATTTGCCAAAAAGTGACAAGCTTGTGCTTAGGGGACTGAAGTTCCACGGATTTCATGGAGCCAAACCTGAAGAGAAGAAACTAGGTCAGACGTTTTTGGTGGATATGGATGCCTGGTTAGATCTGCATTGAGCTGGTCAAACGGATTGCATATCAGATACTGTTAGTTACACTGATATTTACAGGTAAATTCATACAATTCATTCATCTCAAGTTGCTGTAGAAATGTGTTCATAACACTTCGTTTTCTTTGTGGAGATGCAGGATAGTCAAGGAGGTTGTGGAAGGTCCATCTCAGTATCTTCTTGAATCAGTAGCTCACCTCATTGCAAATACTACGTTAACGAAATTTCCTCAAATTTCTGCTGTGCGTGTAACTGTTCGCAAGCCTCATGTTGCTGTTCAAGGCGCCATTGACTACTTGGGAGTGGAGATACTTCGATTTAGGGAAGGTGAGAGGTCACCATAAACCATCTTTAGTAGCTTGTTAGTCAATTTAACAAGAAGGGTAAGGTGGGTTGGGAGTGGAAAAGGGGAGGCAATCCTTGGAGCTGTAATGGGGGAGTATGATGATTGCTTCTTATTTTCTTTGTTCATGACATGTAATCCTTGTCCTTGAATAGTTATTTTCATGGCATCTAATGGATTTTGTCTCAATGTAAAGACCATTCAGAAATTGAGAGTAACTTTTGATCATAAAGAATTTCATACCTTGTTTGAAAGATGAACATTCACTTTAGTTTTCACCTGAGATATTATTTCTCCTTGACATTTCGTGGCATAATTATTCTCATTGAGTGTGGCTGCCTGACTTGAGGAGCAAATATTTTATAAGATGAAGATGAGAGACCTTAGATCATTGTAATATTAAATATTATTGACTCAAAATAATTATAAATTGTTAAAAAAAATACTACTTGTTTGATGTCGGATATGCAAACATGCTTGCTTTTATAACCCTTTATCACAATGTTCAAACACCATTTCAAAATTGATTTTAGTTTTCATAACTCTCAGCTTATTCATATCTTGTATGCTTTTTAATTGTGATATTGAGTTAGCTGGAGTTGTTCGGAGCTAATCATGCTCTTTGATGATCAAATTCAGTCACAAACACTTCAGACCCGGTGGTCAGACTTGAACATTCGGACATCCATGCCCACCTCAAATGTTGTCATTTTCTAATTACCATGCAGTGGGGTAATGAACTTTGGCAGCAATGAAATGTATCTATGATGCATATAACCTGTAATGTGTTTGCCAAACTCATCAAATATAAAATCAAAACTAGTCCATCAATCTCCAACAAGCCAATACACTCAAGTCCCAAGAGCCAAAAAAACAAGAAAATCTGGCTTTTGGCCTTTAATCACCCCTTCCAACATTGTTATCCGATATTTATCCAGCTCTTTAGCCGGCAACAATAATTATAGACTTTACATAGCGAGCAAACCAACCATGAAATTGTTACCATCGCCCCTTGCTTGTTAAACTTGCTGCTCATTCTTGTACACCGTAAAATGTTGCACAAGAGCCCCAACCAAAACCAGACCTTCCCCAGTTAAGAAGACATGGATTCTCCAATCCCTCCACCATATCCGCGCCTCCTCATCGGCCCTCTCGTGATCTCCATTGCCCTAATCTCGGCCATTGCCGCCACCCTTCTGATCTACCAAATCATTATCATTATGTGCTTTGCTAGGGGATCATCTCAAAGAAGGCACACTTCACTATTCATAAGCAGCACACTAGGATCATCACCACAAGAAACCACAAAGAGCACTGCTTATTCTTGCCTTAGGGCAGGAAATTACAAATAAAATTACCATTCGTGAAGAGTAGCACGTAATTTGAAAACAACTTAACCCTACTTGAATTGTAAATCTTAAACACGAGATCTAGTATCAAATTCAAATTCAAATATAATATTTTGGGAGCAACAATAAATCATCTGCATACTTAATGGAGCCCCTGGTTGGCAAAAACCTTTAGAAAAAAGTGTAATTGGAAGTACAAAGTAATGTGGAACAAATTCGAAAGGAAAGCTACTTTTACTCGGTCGCACATTTTTTCAATTGACAACGGAGAATTTGACAGATCTTAGTTTTTACGGGAGTTCATAAGCACAACAGAGTCACCATTTCCAAATAATTAGGCCTCTGCCATTTCTTGTTCACCGGAAGCTGCAGCTACCGGCTAGTACTTGTAATGCAACTCTCCAACATTATCTCCAGATAGATTCTTCCGTCCTTCTTTACCAACATAATACACTCTAACAACATAACAATCAGAATATGTTCTCAAGTATTGTTTGAACTTATCTATCTAGGTCTCAGAATGAACGGTTAATAGTAACAGTGAATAAGTCATCCATAGATACACTAGCATAGATAACTAAGTAAGGTGTAAATTACATATTTATAGGTTGGCCAGCTGAAAAGGTAGGAAAAGGTGACATACCGCTAGCAACACCACCGCTGGCTCCATCTCTGAAGGAAGCATGGTATATAGCACGGTGAGCAAGCTCAGCAGCCTCTTCGATTGACATATCATACCTGGTACCTGTTAAGAATTGTATGAGCTGTTCTTAAATTATTGAAGGATAATAAAAGAGACAGGAGTAAACCTACCCATTATCAAGAACACCATATGCATACGGAGATCCTGATCCAACAGAGAAATGTGTACCCTTCAACCTTCCACTCTCACTATCTACATGGTAAAGACCAGGGCCCTGATTCACAGGTTAAGATAAGCATGAAAATTAGCAAAACTAACGTATCAAGGAGGAAGATGATAAAGATTGTAAACAGTGGGAATGTAGCAAGCTGCCTACTGTTTCATCCCATCCAGTTAGCATGGTTCCAACAGATAGACCCATTCCTCGGTATGAGTAAAAAATATTTGTAAGAAGCTCAGAGGCACCGGCAACATAAATCCTTCTTATGTTTGCCAACTCGTGCAACCGACAATGTAAAACAAAAGAGAAAGCCAGCTGAAAAGCCAATCACCCAGAATTAACTAATAAATATGAATCTGAATTATTGTGGATGATAAGTAGATATAAATAGAAAAAACATAATAAACAGAATAACAATATGAAGTATAAAGCAATTGAATAACCTTGATACCCAAATTTCTATGCCAGAATTGGCAATCTGCCGCCCCACCAGCCATAGTACCAAGCATGTACGGATTTATCTCTATGGTTTTTTTCACAGATTGGGATGCTGCAAAAAATTCAGAAACACCCAATTTTATCACTATGGTTTATATACATCACTTTGCACATATAATAATCCATATCATTTATGTGCCAAATACCATCTTGTTAATATATAAAATTCCGCAAAAAGCATCATTATTATCATGAACTGCGGTCCAAATGTAGCCATTACAGATATATACATACAGAAAAAAAGGGCAGAACATTTTGTTGGATCAAGAATATTATGATGCACTTCAATTTTTACATGGGTGATTTAAAGCTTACCTAATACAAGTTAACTCAGCATAACACTAAGTATAATTCTATTGTTTACCATGATAAGTTTCAGACCTATAACAATCTGTTACCATGTAAGAAAATAAATGATAAGCTACAGCCTAAAAAAAGTGAAAACATGATAAGGGTTGATTCTGCAAGCAATGAACTTGAAGGATGGCCAGGGTTTATTCAAAATTAATCAGTCTTTTTGTTTTCAAATGTACCTAGAGAGCATAGTTCAATCAATTTTCAATTTTCACAAGATAAAAGCCAACAGGATATAAAATATAACAAATAATCTAAACAAATTTTATTAAAAGAACTAGTTAGTTAATAATCCAACAAATCACATAAGTGCTCAAAAATCAAAACTATTTGTCTCAAAAGGATTCATCTCAACGTTTATTTTTTGAGTCACGAAATCTTTGTACCCCAAATTTCCTATTAATCAGTCACTAACATATATGAACTCAAAATACTGGACATCAGAGTCTCATAAAACTGGAATGGCAATAATTGCATCATTAGTTTTACAGAGGACCTTAAGGAAGATGCCATAATAAATCATTAAAGGTCAGGCTAACACTCATACAAAAACAGCAAATAGGAACATCCGACAAGTTTACAAAATCAATACAAAACAGCGTACACTACTACATTTTCACCATTATCAATTCAAGTCAAAACAAAACCCAAACTCAAACCCAATCCATAACCAACACAACAGCTAAAACTGATTCAAATTCCATCACTTGAACATGTTATTAGATCTCTAAAGATAAACCAGTAATGTTTCATCAATGCTAACATCATAAAGAAGGAGATTCCATGAAAAGGAGTAACAAATACTTACAGTGTCCAGAATTTTGTATCTCACATAGAGACCAGAAGTCAGTCGACATTTGGAATTTCTTTGTTAACCCAAATGTTGATGTCAGCATGGACCCAAAAGTAAACTACATATCCCAAAGCAACAGCTTTTCAGCTGCATTAGATAAAGATACCTGGTCCAGACACATGCAAGTCTGTTCCAGCATATATACAAACATACAAACACAGACCTTGTGACATGAACAATAATAATACAAAGAAAGCCTGATATAGGAATCTGATTATTGGTTCCTCCTCAAAAGTCAATAGAATTTAGTCACAGAAAATAGCCAAACAAAGAATTACACAAATGAAAAGACCATAGTTTGACCCATCAATTTTCAATGAGAATAGAGCCCCATAAGCTTAAGATGCCACTTTAGACAAGAAGCAAGTCGTGTGAGAAACCAATACCTTCCACTGGCCCACCAAGTCTGAAATCCAATCCAAGGTATTTTCTGAATGCTATCGACTCTGTTTGCAATTGCAAACATACCGCCAATCTCACAAAGAAGATCCTTATAGTAAGTATCATTTAGCAATGGAAGATGAGACACATCATCAGCATCATCTGTCGTAGATCTCCTCCCCTTTAAGGACTGGGTGAATTTAACATTAAATCATATCACAACAAGTTCATCTAAATAAACAAACTAAGTTCTAATCTTGAGCCATTTTATCCCAAGACAAAGCAAATAATCATTCCTCCCCTTTATTGCATGTAGATGGAAATATGCCTGTAAAAAGCAATTGGCAAATTCAACTTGCCCGCTAACTAAAATAAAAGATGTTCTAACATTCCTTGAGAAAATGTAAAATCCAAAGGATAGAAAATATATGAACAATGAACTTTGCACATTAAGACCCTAAAACAATGAGTTCAACTATGAATGGACGGGAAAAGCAACAAAAAGAAAATTAAACCAAATGATAAATTAAATAAACAAAAAGTGAACACAACCTGCACGGTGTATGACACTTTCTTAGTAAAAAATTGTTACAATCTATTGTGAGAATTATGTAATCAATCATCTTTTGAATGAAATGATGGTAAGAAAGTAGCTATAACAGGCTTTGAAGAATAGAGTCATGATAAGTTTCACATAATCTTATCACAATAAATGCCCACAGTTGAAAATCATTGACCATGCAGCAACCTTCACAATAAAAAATAGACAAAAGATAAAACAAAATGGACCCTTAATAGTTTTAAATCTCACACATGACAAATAGAATGATGAAGAGAATAATAGTTTTATAAAAGCGATTTAGAGTGTCAAAAAATGTCCAAAAATATGGTCATATGCTATGCATCCAAAACTTAACTGAATAGAATTTCATAGATGAAAAAGAATGTTTAATACAAAAGTTAAATTTCAAAATAAAATTTCAACGAACAAATACCCCAGAGCGAGACAGGAGAGAGGGAGAGACGGATAAACCATTTCACTTCCATCTTTCTCCTCAAAAGGAAAAACATTTCCAACATATCTTTCTCAGACACTTCATCCCAAACAGGGTCAAGAGACATGGACCCTGCTCCAACATCTCTTGCACATTACAAAACTGGATACCTGATCTAATTACAACCACATTTGGGGATCTACATTGCACCCAAAACCATCACACATCAAACTTAATTAGTGGTAATTCCAATCACCCTCTCCTAAAACAATTCATCAATAGATGCTCCTCCATAAACAACACCCAATCCATTATAACTTGCACTAGAATTGAACCGTCAAAATGGCAAATTAGATTTTACAACTGCCAGACATATTAAATAATACGAAGCAAAAAAACAAGAAGAGAAATATGCAAATTATGTCACGGTTATATGACATGAGTATCACCAACTGGGAAGAAAAAGGTCAAAGAAGAGGATGGTTCACCATAGTAGTAGTCCCCACAACTTTAAAAAATTCCCATTCATCCAGAGGCTCAGACATATGTTTCACCCCATTTTGGCTAAGCGTAGACTCAAATAAACATGAAAAGTTGCCAAAATGCCAAATGACAAACCATCTAGTGATTAAAGCAATGATAAACATAGTCCTCAACCAACAAAATGGCCAAAATATACATACTTACATAACACACACTACATCCAAACAAGTCATGACAACTACCTATGAATTAAATCAAATAGCAAACAAATATAGCAGGCTCTATATCAAGCATCTACAAACTTGAAAATTAATTGAACTAGACCACAAATTGGCAAATTTAAAACTGCAACTGCCATACATGTAGAAAAACTTTATTAATAAATGAAAAAATATATATGATCTTATAAAAAAAACTGAACAAAATCTCACAATGCACATTGCAATCACAATCCATGCATAAAAACACCTTATTCAGCTAAAGTTTCGACTAGAGGGATGTATCACCCTGTATTCATCTAAACATCCCAAAATGTGCACATACACATACAAACACAGTCCTCACCAAACAATGGGGCCAAATGTACATACCTATTCAAGACCCCAAGCATCCAAATAACAGGCTTGACATACACATATAAGATATACTATGAGCCCATTCCTAACGTACAAATACAACAATCTGCATATCAAAGCATCCCCACACTATGGAAACTCAACCAGTTCACACAACCAACCACTGTGAACAAACAAGCAAGCAAAAGGGTACCTAAAACCCACAAAGCCTCAACCTTTCCCAATAAAAAACAAGACTTGAATCCACTGAGCACACAGTGAGATGACAAAAAGATAGTAACTTTGCAATACCCATTCAAAGAAAAAGCCAAGGAGCGAAGGAGGAAGAGAACAGACCTGGGAGGAGTGGGGTGAATGTTGACAGGGAGAATTGTGGTATTCTTCATCTTGAGACACCGAGAGGGTCTAGATCCCTTTTGTTTAAGTTCAGGCGACCAACTTAATTGAAGTAAGAGTTGGTTCGATCCACTGTAATAGGTCTAGTCTAGCTTGAGAGTGAACCTCATTTAGGGCGTTACACAGTGAATCCAACCATCGTCTACATAAACAGCTATAAAATACAAAGACATTGAGATAATTGCTCCATTGTTGTATGAGAATAATGTATGGTCAAATTGGGAACAAGAAGCCAAAATTTCAATTTAGAACATTCATCAGTAGAACATCGGGAGGGTCTTCTTTCTTCTTGGTAACTTTTGATAAGAAAGAAATTGATGCCATCGAACAATTTAAATTGAGAAGCAAAACGGTACCTGAAACCCACAAAGCCTCAACCTTTCGCAATAAAAAACAAGACTTGAATCCACTGGGCACACAGTGAGATGACAAAAAGATAGTAACTTTGCAATACCCATTCAAAGAAAAAATCAAGGAGCGAAGGAGGAAGAGAGCAGACCTAGGAGCAGTGGGGTGAATGTTGACAGGGAGAATTGTGGTATTCTTCATCTTGAGACACCAAGAGGGTCTAGATCTGTTTTGTTTAAGTTCAGGCAACCAACTTAATCGAAGAGTTAGTTCGATCCACTGTAATAAGTCTAGTCTAGCTTGAGAGTGAACCAAATTTAGGGTGTTACACAGTGAATCCAACCATTGTCTACAAAAACAGCTATAAAATACAAAGACATCGACAAGATTGCTCCATTGTTGTATGAGAATAATGTATGGTCAAATTGGGAACAAGAAGCCAAAATTTCAATTTAGAACATTCATCGGTAGAACAACGGGAGGGTCTTCTTTCTTCTTGGTAAATTTTGATAAGAAAGAAACTGATGCCATCGAACAATTTAAATTGAGAAGCAGGCCTAGTTTTATCATGCTTTCATTGTGGAAAAATATCAGCGGAAAGAGAAAGCATGGTAAAAGACACCATTTTTTCTTTTCAAAAAAATCTTGTATTGGTATCTGTGCTTTTAACTTTTTGTGATTGCAATTAGGAACATTATCCAAATTATAAATATTGGGTGGCATATGGTACTAAAGTCTACCTAGTCTTACTATTGTTAAGTACATTATGATTATGTTTAATTATAGTCTAAAAACTCGGGACTTGAGCTCGACTCAATATGCAGATGAAGTCGACTTGGAGATGGAGTCATTAATGCCATTTTTTCGATTTATATGGCATTAGCATATTCTGCTCTTTGGATATTTGAAATCAATAAGTAAAATGATTTACATTACTTTCAAATATTGATTGACTTCAATTAAAAGAAAAAAATTATTTTAATAACTTTTATTACTGGATTTATATAGCAAATCATAAAATTTGTCACTAGAGATCAGTCATCCGTGGAGTGTGACTTGGGAACTCATTAAGTGGAGTTGGACTTTTTGGAGTCTTAACATTGGTGAGAGTTACACTACAAAGATACATTTCATTTGAACTCTGAAAGAGAAAGGACATGCTTAATTTGAGTTTTGATGGAGAAAGGATACATTTAATTTGAGCTGTATATATAATAACTATATATATATATATATATATATATATATATATATATTAATCTGCATGCATCTGGCATTATGAGGGCATATTCTTATACTCCTAATAGCTTGTTTTGAGAGAGGTCTAAATGGGTAAGATTCAATGTTTCTCCAAGACATCCCGGATTTGCACCCACCAGTTGGTTGTTTCCTGGGTAGAGTCCCTCCAATGGAGCAATATTGCACAAAGCTTATGGAATCTTTCCAGCGATTTTGTTACCGGTCAAGTGTAGTACCTCAAGACTCTTAAGTTTCCCAATTTCCTCAGGAATGCTTCCCCAGAGTTGATTGTCACCAAGGACTAGTTTATAAAGGTTACGAGAGCAATTGGCAAGAGAGTAAATGAATTGGCTCATGTCATCATTCGTGCCCCCACTCCCCAGTTGGTTGGATCTCAAATCTAAAATCTGTAGGACCCACTTGTCGTTACATCCCATGAAATTTGGTATGAATCCACTGAATTCGTTGTGGGACAATGAAAGGAGTTCAAGGTTGGACGCATTAGCAAGAGAAACTGGGATGTGCCCTCCTAGTTTATTTGAACCTCCATAAAAAATGTTCAGATTAGGGAGCAGCAGCATGCCAAGATTTGTTGGAAGCATTCCTGACAGCTTGTTATTCGCTATTCCAAATTCTGTGATGTCCGAAAGGTTGTAAATTGAATCTGGAATGGTGCCTGATATTTGATTTGAACTCACATAGAAAATCCCTAAGCTCTTGAGATGGCCAAGCTCAATGGGAAGGGTGCCATTAAGATTGTTAGAACCTAAATAAAGAAAAGTAAGAGAAGAGAGGTTTCCAAGTGATGAAGGAATACTTCCTGTGAGTTGGTTTCTATAAAGTTCGAGTGTCTTGAGCATCGACAAGTTTCCAAGTGACGAAGGAATACTTCCTGTGAGTTGGTTTCCATAAAGTCTGAGTCTCTTGAGGCTCGACAAGGAACCCAACTGATTTGGGATTTTCCCTGTGATGTTGTTACGGCCCAAATTCATTTCTTCAAGAGAAAGACAATTTGTTAGATTGAGAGGGATCTCTCCACTAAATGAATTCCAGCTTAGGTCCAATCTACGCAGCCGATATAGACGACCAATCTCACTTGGAATCGCTCCTTGTAGGTAGTTATATCCTTCCCATCGCAGCCGATATTCGTTCCGTAGGTTGATGTATCTAAGAAAGCTCAGATTTCCACTATAAGGCGAGAGTGTCCCACTAAAATTGAAGGTTGAGAAGTCCAACCCAGTGATACACCGGTGTCGACGGCCGCACGAGACTCCAATCCAATTACAGAAATGCAGAGAATCACTCCAGGATGCCAGGGCTCCAGTTGGGTCGAAGGTGATTTGATCTTTTATAGCAAGAAGGGCAAACCGATCTGTAGCATTTGAAGTGAGTGAGATGGGAAGTTGGACAATAGAAAGAAGAAGAGAATAATTTGAAGAGGAAGGAGAAGCTTCATCTTAATATGTATGAATTGTGTGAATAGGGCAATGAGATGATAATTTATAAGAGCACACAAGAGAATATCAGAGTCTTCTTCAAGTCAATTGGATTAATTTTCCAACCATTCATGAAGTCAATTGGATTAAGTGTCCAACTATTCATGAACAACGTGTGTAAAGGAGCACGACTTTCTCGCTCCCCACAAAACACGGAGCATTCAAAATTTGGATGATAGAAAGAAGAAGAAGAGAATAATTTGAAGAGGAAGGAGAAGCTTCATCTTAATATGTATGAGTTGCATGAACCAAAGAGCACTGAGATGATAATTTCTAAGAGCACACAAGAGAATATCACAAGTCTTCTTCAAGTCAGTTGGATTAATTTTCCAACCATTCATGAAAGACGTGTCTAAAGGAGTTTAGAATGACATCATGTCTAAACATTCTTCCCCTTAGGGTAGGTCGACATTATCACTTGACTCAAGTCAATGACAAGTGAAAATTTTTTCACATTACGAGTTCATATCGATCAATTTTTCCTTTTATAAGAAACACAAGTGAAAGGGGAAATTTTTTTGCGAATAAGTTTTATATTTCATATTTACATCATAAATATAACTCTATAAATTATAACTCTTTTCAATACAAAAAAACAATCTTAATGAATTTCCATTCGAAATCAAATGAAAATTTCCACATGATAGGCAAATAAGTATGTAGTGAATGGGAGACACCGGATATTAAGGTTCCCTACGATGGAGCCCAACCGGCATCAAGCATCATAGTTTAACTCAATCAAGTCAATGGCAATCTTAGTCACCGAACTATTACTTCTCCCAAGCAATATAGGTTCTTTTTAATAAATTAAATATCATATGGATATTAATTCGAGTAACTATGAATTTCCATTCGAAATCAAATGAAAATTTCCACATGATAGGCAAATAAGTATCTAGTCAATGGGAGACACCCGATATTAAGGTTCCCTACGATGGAGCCCAACAAGCATCAAGCATCATAGTTTAACTCAATCAAGTCAATGGCAATCTTAGTCACCGAACTATTACCTCTCCCAAGCAATATAGGTTTTTTTAATAAATTAAATATCATATGGATATTAATTCGAGTAACTATGAATTTCCATTCAAAATCAAATGAAAATTCCCACATGATAGGCAAATAAGTATCTAGTCAATGGGAGACACCCAATATTAAGGTTCCCTACGATGGAGCCCAACAGGCATCAGGCATCATAATTTAACTCGATCAAGTCAATGGAAATCTTAGTCACCGAAATATTACCTCTCCCAAGCAATATAGGTTCTTTTTAATAAATTAAATATCATATGGATATTAAATCAAGTAACTCTTAATTTATTTTTATGTAATAAATGAATGTGTCTATACTATAGTTTTAAATATTGAATCCTACCACTTTTTCATGTGCCCGACTTTTTAATATGAAACTTTTACAAAATCTTTATTGTTTGTTGAAAATCCCAATATTTTCGCCGATATTTAATAAAATATAATTACAAGGGAAATCAATATAAGTAGCTTATTTTAAGTAATGTGGTAGGAATACACTTCATAAATTATTGATATGTAACATTCAAAAGCAGACGCTACATAAGCGAGAATATATAGAGTGTTGTCACATTGACGCTAGTGTGTAGACACTTCAAAATCTACTCTTATTAATAAAAGGAGAACTCAATACTGACCCGAGATTAAATGTAAGAAAATCAGCCAATCAAAATACAAAAAAATATTTAAAAAATGCAATATAAATACCTATTGGAGGCTCACGGGTTCGAATCTCTCTAACTTATTCAGTATAGGTCACAGGTTCGAATCTTGCTAACCTTAATTTCTTAAAAAAATTTATAAAAATAAGTTTCTCAGTAGAAAGTTATGGGTTTGAGTCCGGCTAACCTCAATTTCTAACTTCCTACTAATAAGATTTTATCTAATTGTATTGAAAATAAAATAAAATAAAATAAGTCAAATAATTATAATTAGTCTTTTCATTCAAATAGGGTATATCTTTGAAATTAATTAGAGTCTATATCTAAGATATTAAGTTTTTAAGGTCTATTTTATTATTCAATAAGAGTTTATATATAAAATTAAAATTTATCTTGTATAGGTCGTGCCTGGCGCAACATCTTACCTAGTTATGTATTGTTTGTAATGTCTGCTCGTTAACTGTACATAAGTTGTTTAAATGAAAACAAAAAACCCTACCTGCTCCATTCCCCCTCCATCCCCCAACTCCGCCCTCACCCGCATGTCATGTGCCGCCAGTTGGATGGCTAAAATGGAGAGCTGCTTCTAGGGTGCACTGTGATAAACAAGTTCCAATAAAATTAAAAGGTAAATTTAATACAATAGTTAATCTCTCAGCTCTACTCAGTGGAACAAAATGTTCGGCAGCAAAGGAAATGCATATTGACAAAATGGGAGTAGTTGAGATGTGATAGATATGTGGAAAAAACCTTAAAGAATGAATTCCCAACAACACTATTCATTCCCAATTAACGCTCATGCCAATTGAGAAGAAAATGAGAGAACATAGGTTGCATTGGTTTGGGCATGGGTTAAGATATACTTCGGATGCTGTTGTTAAAAGATATACATGTCATTTTGCCATTGTATTAAAAGAGGGTGTGGTGGACCCTAAAGAACATAGATGGGATAGTAAGAAAATATATGGAAAAGTTGGAGCTTTACGCTAATAAGGTATACGACAAGAGGAAGTGGAAGGAAAACATCCGTAACCCCGACCTCAATTCTTTGGGATCAGGCGGATGATGATGATATATTGATGTCAAAATATTTTTAAAATATTCAATAAAATATTTTATTATAATTTTAGAATTGGATTGAATTTGGTTCAACCATGAACTAAATATACCGCGTACTGGCTATAAATCTAGTATGATAACCTGTATGGTATTTAAAATTATAGTCTATACATACCCATAGTTTTGTACATGAGACTTGCTAATAAATTAATGGATGCTAAAGAAATTACTCATAGCAATAATTTTTTTATACTAAATTCTTGTATACAAGTTTTAGTACATTCATTAGGAGATATTTTAAGTTCTTACATGTATGGGAAGCATGACAAGTACATTATCATTTGATTGATTTATTTTATGGACAAAATTAAGAAGTGCTCCAGCCTATTCCTTTAAGTGCTCTACTTTTAGTTTCAGCCTTAGGATCAAATCTTCCCGCCAATTTGGCCTTGTTAATTTTATTTTAAACCTAGAAATGTTAAGGGATGAACCTCTTCATCGTCACTCATCTTGTTTGCTTTCCTCTGTATCCCATTGCAGTCGTTTAAGAATTTAGATATGCTACAAAGGAACTTTTGGTGTCTACTTCAATGCATCGCATAGGCACCAACACACGACAAATGTAAGCCTCTAAATTCACATTAAAGGGTATTTGGATATTGGCAGTTATTATTTATTTCGGTGAAAACCTAAAACAGTTATTAATTTTATGATTAGTCCCAATCACAATCATAAAAAAATTCAGTTATATAAATCCAAAAGGGCCTGCGTTGGGTGCCTAGGTGATACAAAGATGGGTATTTTTTATCAATGATGTTTAATTATATTTGTCATCTTCCATCACTTTCTTCTCAAACTCAACTTGGCATACGATGGAGAGGATATGGGATAATGTGTTGTAGTCTCTCTCCACGTTTCTTAAAGATACATGGAGAAGTTCTCGTTTTAACTTCAATTAAACGTAGAAAAAGGTCCTCCACACTTTCTCCACGATTTCTTCAAAATTATTATTACTATTATTATTACTTTCAAAATAACCAATTTTTGGACACAAAACATTTCTACTTTATTAAGAAGTAGATAAAGTGCAAGGATGTAGCCAACCTCTTTTAGCCAAAATGTGGGTGGCATAGTTTTTCCATCTAGGAATCCAGATAATATGAAAATGGGATTTTGTGATGATGAGCTAGCAGGGCCCAGAATTCTGTTTTCCTAAATTATTTCTATTACAATTTCCCTATAGAAATATCCACCAACTTTCTTTTGAGTGAGCTTTAGAGAAGGGAAGTTACAGTCGTTTGCAAAATACAGAATAGCTCTAAACTTTAGCATTCCAAAGTACATCAGTAGGCCAAAGACAACCTCTTGAGATTGCACTACTTATATACTTAGAGCCCACTGATTTTCATTCTTCACACCAAAAATACGTACCCTCATTGTAGAAGATGCTTAACATTAGTTAGGACATCACAAATAATCACAAGCCACTATTATAATTAGGAAATATACAAAATGAATTTTCCTTTTCTATAGCAAATGGATATATCAAACTCCCCAACCAGATAATAAGGGTGCAGATTATGACCGTGATGACAATGATGATGACAACAATGATGATGAAGATGACAACATCAAGCAAACATTGACAATGACAGCATAAATTTGAAAGCTTCCATCAAAATGTATGTAAAACAACAAATCATGGGATTGACTATTATTAAAATCACTTTTTCTATGTTACCAACAGATTAAACAATTCTGAGTACCTATTTCTAACAAGGGGGTCTCCTCTTCCTAGTACCTATTTCTCAAAGGCCTAGGCTCATATACATTCTCAACACCTTGAGAGTTTACAAATCAACACAACTTTTGGAGCAATGCCTCCGATACAATTATCTCTCATTGGTTTACACATGAAACACCTAGGAATACAAGTTAAAGATTACACCAATCCTCACACAAACTTGAGCTTGATAATTCACACCAATAGAGTCAAGGGTTCAATCCATAGCCTAAGGAATAACCCACTCCCCAAAGCCCTATTTGTAGGCTTTCCAAGCTTCTCCACAAAAAAGAGCCATTGGAGCTTGATTCCATCTCTTTGACTTTTTCTAATGGCTAGTTTTCTGAACTTGCCCTGATCATTCAGTTCCCGAATGATCAACATGTCGTCTACCAAACGATTACTTAAAAATTAATCATGTCACCTTCGTTAGCTTAGGTTGCCCAAGAATGATAGGCTAACCGAACCTTCTTCCTGAACTTCACCGATCGATGGTCCATTCTTGAACTCCTCGATCGGCTTTTGAAGTCTAGTCAAAGACACCTTCGGTTGCCAAATGCACGATTGAATGCCTGACCGAACTCTAACTTCACTTCTTCCTTGGACTTCGGTAACCGAACCCTTCACCAAAAGGGTAACCGAAGTCTGCTTCTTCCCAACTTCTCTCCAATCCTTGGTCTTCGATTGTCGGATAGATGACCGATCCCTAGCCAAATGTCTGAACACATTTTTTCTTTGGCTGCACCTCCATTCTTTGGTTGCCAAACTCCTAACCGACTGACTGATCAAACTCTGGCCAAATTTAAACCGAAGTGTTCTCCACTTCAACACTTCATTTCATTCTTTAGTCGACAAACTTTGATTTGGTTACTTGGACTTTTTCTTCACTTGAAGTCTTTATGATCTTGATCCCTTTGATGGTGTATGAGCGCCAATGGTTGTACTTAGAGAGTTTGCAATGTTGCTATTATCTCTACAAGGCTCAGCACATCCTTTGACCCCTTTTGATGAAGACAACTCTTACGATATTGTGAACTCTCTTAAGTAGTTGGTGCTAAGCCCTTATGATGCATTCTCTTGAGCTTGTCATGTAAATCTTCAAATCTTCAATTCTTTAAGCATTAGCCATATAGTCCTTGCATCTTTCATTGTTTTGTACCTACATATGTGTTAGTCCAATACGCAATGCACAATATCATGATGGAATGCTTATGCCAATGATTCTCATGTCATACAACCAATGACCGATTAGTAATTGACAATTCTAATATGATTTAGTCATTCCTATTTGTTGATCATTAAAATTTCAAACTCATGAGATGACTACACTAGGCACTCATATCTCCCTTTATATATGAGCATTTTCCTCTAGACATGTACCCACTTACACACATTAACTCTCCCCTATGCCATATGAATAAGCAAATCATTACAAAGGAAAGGATATGTACACGTCTAGTTCTCCCACCAACTCCCTCATGATCATGCATCCTTTATTTATTACCGATGAACCTATGATAATAATCATCAAAACATGGTTCTAACAATCTCCCTCTTTTTGATGATTGTTATACTCAAAACCATTTGATCCAAAGGTTGACCTTACAATAAAGATAAGAGAAATGAAAACTGACACAAATGGTTCTGATATTTTCATAAATGTTAAGTCAAAATAATAACGTGGTTTAGGCATAACAATAATTAAATTGGGATAAGTTAAACCAACGTGTCATACTGATAAAATTTCGGGCATCTATCTTAAGCCTATGCCAGAGTTAGGAGGTTACTATATATGTAATGCTTGTGATCGAAATGTGAAGGTGAAGTTGGTGGATTGCACTACTGATCATTATGAAAAACCTTAGAGTTGAGATACTAAATTAAATATTTATTTGCAAGGATGAACATGATGAATTGTATGAGACATTAAGTAATTAAGACTGATGTTCTTTTCATGTTTTTTGAATGTGGTAAAAGGTTGAGGATGAGATGTATTGCATATCCGAAATGGGTCTACAATGGATGAAATTGATAAACAGAGATGTACACTATGGGTGCATAATAAGAAAAGGATTTGGCTACTCTAGAGTAGTCTACTCTATAAAATAGTATTGGATTAAAAGTGTAGAATAATTGATCTAATAAATTGTGAATTTATTGTTGAGTTAATTATTGCTGAAATATCATATTTACAATTGTATTATTGTTGATGATTTTGTGTGGAAGGATCAAGACAATGTTAATGACATATGATGCAATTATATGATAGAATTATTGTATTTTTGCATTGAGTTTAATCGATTTGTATTTAATTGTATTTTCTTAATTATTGTTACTACATTTATAAGGAGATGACTCAACACCTATATTGGTACTGAGTAAACAATTCTCATTGTAGGTAATTAAAGACTTTGAAACAACAAGATTGAGAAATCAGCACTTACACTTATTTTATATTAGTATTGGTTGATTTATTTTTACGAATGCAATAAGAACTTGATATTAATAGACTTATTTGCTAATTGGTGCTTGGACATGGATATATGGTTATTATATTATGGACATGTTAGTGGTGCATATTATAGTACTAAATAAACGATTGGTTCTGTTAGTATTTTTCCGTTTGTGTATATGTTTTAGTTTATTTAATTGCATATTTTATGAATACATAACGGCCTAGTCCTATAGGGTGTTTTTATTTATATATGATGGCAGATTGTTACAATGGCAGTGCTACGGTCGAGGCGGTGGCCAGGTGTGTTGCTAGTGACGAGGGGAACAAAATTAGGAGGGCGGCAAACAAAGGTATGGATGGGGAGTTATGAAAGACCAAATTAGGAGGGCGGCAAGCTACAGTGAGCAGTGCAACTCCCCTAAATATGTAATTGCATGCATGCCACGACTAGTGGCATGCTACCAAGTGGCATCCCCCTAGTTGGACACATGGGCCCACCTAGGATCCCAAGATATAAAAAATACACTGATGGAAAATTTTCATCAACCCTCTCATAAGTCAAAACTAACACGAAACCAAATGGAGTCTAGGCCCCCAATCTAAAATCAGTCAAAAAACCTAAAAATGGCCTGGTAATCAAATCGAAACCCAAATCAAAGCACAACTGAATTGAGGTAATGGACGCATTTGATAACACAAATTGTTCTCTTCGCACGCCAATGTCATCTCTACACATTATGACATACGTGGCCTCCATATCGTGCAATACAGTCCATCTGGCTCCACATACGTGACATGAAAGAATCGGATCAAAAAGCTAGTCAAAACTCGGAACCAAAGGTTGGGTTTTACATACACAAGGTGGGTTGGCATATATTAGTGTTTTAAATTATGTCAAATGGCAACAAATTAAACTTATAATAACTAATACCTTTAGGAGATATTAATCTCTCCATATTTGTTGTCTAGTACAGTTGAAAAGGTCGCTTACCCACAGGATTGGGTATCTGCCCTGGCTCATAACTTTAAATTATTATTTTGATTTAAAAGTTCTTAGGTCGGCTCAGATCAAGTTTATAGTTTAGGCTGGTGTGTTAATGGTGAAATTAGGGGGAGCGGTGGTGTTAAACAAGGAGCCAAGTAGAACACCACTTTGTTCATACCAATTTATTTCTAAATTAGTTTGTTCAAGCTTAGTTCATTACTTGGATATATATTTCAAGCCAAACTTGAACCCAAACACCAACTTGCTTAAATTTGGCTTCTGTTTAATTAAAATAGTTTGAGCCAAACAAAATTAAGCTGAGCCGAGTGATTTAATGATTCTACCAATACAAAGTCAATTTTTATCGTAAGATCTTTCAATGCACTAGTGATATAATTTTAAAATATCTAGATTCCTCGTGGAAGTGGATCCAACTTGAGTTAGAGCTGTATAGATAAATCTCTGTTTACCATTCATCGAGTTTTTATTATCAATTTGAGTATTTGTTTGAACTCTTTGATAATGAACACGAGTTCAAGCCGAACCAAACCGAACACATTTGGCTTGCAAACTAACATGCTTGATTTCATCCCTGGGTGAAATGAACGCATCTCACTCCCATAAACAAAACAATAAATTTGTCACTCTCACATATTAATAGTAGACTTAGATTTCAGCAAGCTCGGTAAAATTTTACTGTTAAGGTTGTAATGGAGTTTTCATGGCAGCAGCAAGACGTCGCCAGTGGAAACAAAGAGGGAGGAGCCCAACGGTAGTGGTTTCTGCATGACGGTGGAACTCCGATAGAGTTGACGGTTGTAGCAGGACGCAGGGAACGAGGGGCGGGAAAAGGCCCAGCTCTAACGTGGAGGCCAACAATATTTTAGAAACTATTGGGAAGGAGCTCGTTTTTTTCTTTTTTATCGATCCCTTCACAATTCGGAAAAAAAGATGGGTAAAAATTTTACCTTCATTCCATGTCCTCAGGATGAGTAAATGTTTTCAATATAAGCTTTATCATTTTCTCGAGTTATCTATAACAACATGTCAGCCCAAATTATCGAATCAAATGGCATGGAACTAACCGAGTTTCACCAAGACTTACAACAACAGACAATCCACAAACTCAGAGAGGAAAAAAACCAAGTAAAACAGAGCTTTTGAGCTGTAATACATTCATCAACTTTTGCCAGTATCAATAGGCCACAGGTCAACAACGAACAGACAAAGCAAAATGCCTGCATTTCAAGAAGCCAAAAACACACGATAATGGAGAAGCTGGCATATTAGTTGCCCATTCACATCTTCAATAAAACTACTTTTTGCTCCTACCAAGATTTCTAGCTTCCAATAATTTTTTTTTAAAAAAACCAATACATTTAGTGGCTCTTAGATCATAATTGGTACAGAGCAAGATACAGACACACTACCTATTAGTCAACACAATTTCTTTAGTTAAATGCATACTGGCTTGTTAGACTCTACATTTTGTCCAGTTAAAACACGCCAGAATCATTTCTACAACTTCAGCTGAAGCAGAGCAATCAGATAGTCTAATCATTGAATGCTTACGATCATAAATCAATACATGTTTAGTTAAGAATGTTCTCATTATGTACAGAATAGTAGCATATCATGTGCAGAATAACACCAAATAAAGATGCTTAACCAAACGTAATGCATTCATGCACCAATTTCTGGCACTAGTTTTGTATTTACTATCTCACATGAATAAAAAACGCAACAATGAAAGATTACAACATGCTACAATAGGCACTCATACTTTGGACAACATAAAAAAAAAGGCTGATACGCACTCCATTGTACACTCTAAATAGAATTTGCATGAGTTCTGATCAGGTTAGACAAGACACTAAAATTGTACACTTTTTTCTCCTCAAATATTTTTTTGGCATTTTGATGCAAAAATGTAGATGATAGAAATATTATGCCTATAGTGGCCAATCTTAGGCTGAATAGATTCATCGGACAAAAAATTCAGCAGATATTGGTGAAAAGAAAACAGTCAATAAAAAATGACTGCGTGAATCACATTAGAACAATTGCAAAATTTATGGGGCGGGGCACCATAATCATTGTTGAACTTTCCAATATAAGGTTAAATGCCTTGACAACAAAGGAGTCTGGGCCTCTTTCTTTTGTCCGTGTATGTGGACATGAATTGGAACTTCATTTGCAACATGATAAAGGTGTACATCTAATGCAAGATGAAGAGGAGTACAGAAAAGAATATACTTTTAGTTTTATTCCACAGTGCGATACAACAGAGAACATTTGACATCATTTCTTCAGCTTTAAGAAAATAAATCTCTTACCTCATTAAAGAATATCTATGTGCAGATGGTTGAGAAGATACACATTAGCCGAGTTACTGCAAATTACTCTCTAGGAACGTATGAGAATCAACCTGCACTTGCTTTGAGCAACTGACTTGCACATATAAATAAGTACAGTACAAGCTAGAAGCTTCAGGACACTTTCTTTGAATCCCGGGCGCCCAAAAGATTCTCCTGCATTTGAAAAGCAATTTTTCAGTGTTTATTTACAGATGATATAAATGTTTCCTGAACCATAATATTTTTTTATATTAAGCATATACCGAAATAAAATCGAAAGCTCTTGTGCCCTCTCTTGTCATACTTTTTGATACAGAAGTAGGTGTATGAACCGGGTTGTTTATAAAATGAAAAATGTCTGGAAGGGAGATGAGCTTCCTTCTATCCCTGTAGCAGATCCCGTTCCATGCCCAGTGTTGGCAGCCACACGTCCAACATGTTGCAAATTAGACATTGCAGCCAACAATTGCTGCTGCCCATACAAAGTACTCATGGCAGTGTAGCTTGGCGAAAAAGAAGGTGGATTAAACATCAGATTTGGAGGAATATTCAATGGCACAGAGTTTCCTGAAGAAGACAAAAGATTTTGTGGTAACACATTTGAGGGAAAAGATTCAGCATTCGTCTGATCACTTAAAATTTGGTTGGGAATAGCCTGTTTTGATTCATGCAGACCAGCCAAAGCGTTTCCATAATAACCATTTGTCCAGTCCCCTTCAAATTTATGCTTTTGGATCGATTCATTTAGAGACAATCCGGCCACCATATCTTTCATGTCAGCAGTAGACTGACATGTTACTGGTTGAGAACCTGAAAGTTCAAGAATTTGGTCTTTGAAAGCAAAATTGTTCATTGTTGAAGCAGTTTTCTGGTTTGCACCAATTTTAAAGCCCGTGAAAAGGTCGGGTACACTTTGAGCTCCATCAACATTTAAACCAGAAAATAGGTAATCAACACTTGGTTCATTATCAACCGCAGTGTGAAATGACACATCTGCAAAAGGGTCAACTTCATTCTTTTTATCAGATGACCTTGCATTGGCTGTGAAACTATCTCCAAACAGATCATCAACAAGGGGGCTAACCACATTTGGGGTTACCACAACATTTCCATCAGCTTTGCTTGAAGCAGGGTCAACATCTGCATCCCCGGTGTCTATAAGATCCGGCATTTCCATGACAATCACCTCAGCTTTGTGTTTTATCTGTTTACCCTCTCCATGTAAAAGGGCTAAAACCTAACAATTAGAAACATATAACCAGGGTAAATGCTCATAAGCTAACAAAAGAGAATATTTTAAACAAAAAAATGGGTGATTATACTGTTGGACCAAAACTGAATACAACACAAGATACACTAACCATACAAGAACCAATCCTCTCACTTAAAAATAATATACACATTTCTTCTTTACTATACAAGAATGCAGCAGGAATAGAACAAAACGATAACTTACTAAAGCATCCTCCAGGCAAGCAGAAGTAAGACAAGTAAATTCTCAAGAAATAGCACAATATACCGTTAAATAGTTATTATGTCCGTTCACAATTTGATTAACATATTTTCAACAGCTAAAAGATGGCATATGCATGTCTGTTCATAGGGATTAAAACAATCATAAGTACTGCAACAAAAAAAATGATAATACACCAGAAGCAAATGGAAGAAAATTTACATTAGATTATAAGATAATAAGTGAGCAATCTGACATATGAAAGCCTAACTAGAAAGCAGTTGCATAGAAAAATGAAGATGGTAAAATTTTTCTTTCCATATCAGTGCTCATGAGCCAGAAGGGCAGTTACAATTTATTGAGCTATGAAAAAGAGACGATATGTAGTTGTGCACATGGTGGCCCGAGCCAATATGTGCTCAACAACTTCCACACCTTGTTAGCTTTCTTCCTTAACGTCACTTACGGTGTCTCTGAGCATTGCATAGTAGTCTGAGGATTTTCAGAAAAATAAGTGGCTATGACTGAAAGATGTACATCTTCCTTTTCCTAAGAATTGCCTCAAGCACACAGATTGCTTTCATGCGAACCTGGTAAGACACACATAAGAAACTTAATTGATATTACAATTAAAACAATAATGAAACCTGCATTTTTCAATTTACAAGCACAATTAAATGTTGAGATATTTAAACAATTTAGATATTGTAGTGGTAGTAGAGAATTTTTTTAAAAAGAAAATTAAATGTATAAAAATTGGCTTAAAAAGTTGATATTGGTTATGATGACCTAATTGATAAACTTGTCTTGGCTCAAAATGAACGCTCAAATTAAGATAGAAAGGATTATATCGACCCAAGTTTTACACTTTTAATCATAATTGCCTATTTCCTCCTTCAATTTAATGAAAGAAATATCTCATACCAGCTCCTTAATGGGTCCTATAATAGGATCTATGTCCCCAGCTTTTTTGGAATCCAGCGAAAGAAGAAGTAGAAGAACGTAAAGTTAATCCAAGAGCGTAAAGTTAATCTATTAGATAATTTATTATTAATACCTTCCTACTTGAATTTTATTTCCTAGTACAGGTAATCTTTTACTAGGTATTTCGCATCATGTGTGGTTGTTCGTGTCTATAAATACAATTTTCATAGGCCTTGAATTTTAAACTATATTAGTTAAATCAAGCCTGCAAACCTTATGCAAATGTTGAAGAAACGTGTTGGCAAAACATGGTAAACTTTAATGTATCCAACAATTAAATGTTGCAACTTGAATTTTATTTTCTAGTACAGGTAGTCTTGTACTAGGTGTACATAGACCTTGAATTTTAAAATATATTCGTTAAATAAAGCCTGCAAACGTTATGGAAATGTTGAAGAAACGTGTTGGCAAAACATGGTGAACTTGAAGAAACGTGTTCGCAAACCTTATGGAAATGTTGCAACCACTATAAGCATTGATAGATTAGCAGATGATACTCTGTCCAATCCTCCATCTATGAATTGTTAAAAAGAAGGGATAGGCTGAGAAAGTTGGATGAGTTCAACTATGAATAGACTGAAACGCAACAAAAAGGAAATTCAACAAATTATAAGTTATATAAACAAAAAATCAACACAACTTGCGGCAGTGTATGACACTCTCTCGGTCAAGAATTGTTACAATCTATTGGGAAAACTATGTAATCATCTTTAAATGAAATGATGGTCAGAAAGTAGCTATAACACGCTTTGAAGAACAGAGTCATCAATAGTCTCGATAAATACCTTCACAATAAAAAATAGACTGAAGATAAAACAAAATGGACCCTTAATAGTTTTAAATCTCATAGATGACAAATAGATTATATAAAAGCAGTTCAGAGTGTCAAAATTTGTCCAATAATATAGTCATAAAACTTAATTGGATAGAATTTCATAGATGAAAAAGAATGTTCTGCATAGAAAAGTAAAATTTTAAAGAACAAATACCCTAGAGCAAGACAGAGAGAGGGATAAACCATTTCATCTCCATGTTTCTCCTCAAAAGGAAAAACATTCTTGACATATCTTCGTTCGACACTTCATACCAAATAAGGGTCAACAGACATAGACCCTGCTCCGTTCTCTCCATCCAGGTTCTCTTTAGTCTTCCTCTACACTTCACTTGCACAATACAAAACTGGATACCAGATATAATTACAACCACATTTGGGGATCTACATTGCATCCAAAAACATCATACATCAAACTTAATTAGTGGTAATTCCAATCACCCTCTCCTAAAACAATTCATCTATAGACGCTCATCCAAAAACAACACCCAATCCTTTATAACTCGTACTAGTAAACTTTGACAAGAATTGATCAAACCAAGCATTCTTGTTCTAATAATCTCAGAATCACATGCAAACAAGCGGTGCAACCTCAACCAACTAACTAACCAAAAAAGAGAAAATCTAATCATAGAATTGCAGAATCATATGCATATGATAAGAAGACACTCACAAATGCATTTTTTCTTCATTTTTAAATTAAAAATTATATTCTTATATTTTTTTATTCAATCGGGTCGGATACAGATTAAGCAGATTTGGATCGAATACGATTATGACAAATAAAATGGATGTAATCTTTGGAATTTGATTGAATTCAGGTTAATTTGGTTTTTCAGATTTGGATCGGATACATATATAGCATATCCAATCCATTTCTAATCTGAAGCAATTCCTACTAGAACTCATTTTGTGTGGGGTTGTAAGATACTCTTAGGGACCTTTCGAAAGGAATACTATGCAGGTAAGAGCTAACTAATAAAATAAATCAAAAACAAATTAAGTTCGATCCCCACAATAGTTAGCCACTTATAAATATCACAAGTATGAATAATTAACGGAAATGAATTAGCACAATTAAGATAAACACAATAAGTACAAACAAATGATAATAGGTAAGGCAAATGCATAAGTAAGGAAATAAACAAAATAATAAACCCAATTAGATTAGGTGGTGTGTCAAACAATACAAGTTCAAACACACAAAGCTAGTTGTGTTGGTGAACTTATCAAACCATATAAGTAGCAAGGCAGCCAGGACCTTGATGGCTAGTGACTTGATATTTGGGTGGCTGTAATAGGGGAAGAAGGCCCGTTTGTTGACTAACCGTTGTGGGGACATGCCGATTAGTAGTGGAAGATGTCGTGCTAGAATTGTTTTGGAGGATATGACGTACAAGCACCTCAAGGAGCCGCTTTTGCTCCTCAACCTTCTTGATGTGCTCCATATATTATCAAAATCATTATATTATCATGTATAACTATCATTATAACATAATGATATTTATCATTTTTAAATTTTATGCAAATGGATATATAAAAATTATATAAACTATTAATTTTTTACAATAATGAATATAAATTGTAAAAGTTTCTCCAAAGACTCCATATATGCTTAAAAAACTCCAAATATAAAAATGTCAGTGTGATAAATATGAAACATAAAATATATATTTAATTAATTAAGTTTTCTTAACATAAAATTACTTCTTTTTTTTATTATTGAGTGGCTCGTCAAATCTCTAGGAGTTACGAAAGTTCCAATTGTTTGTTATGAATCTCGATCCGGGTTTTTCCGTCCCTCATAGTATTTTTGTTAATCTAAGTGGGGAGGGAGTTTTTCTGGTTGGCGTTTGGAGCAAGAAATTAAAGGTTACACATCTATGATATTTGCAGTTGGCTGAATTCTCTGATTGCTTTGTGTGTGTGTGTGTGTTCTTTTTTTGGTTGATTGGTTCGCTTTTGCGTGTCGGCTTTGAATTACGAATGTGTTAGCTTTGGTTATGCTTATGGCTTTGAATGGTGGTGGGCCCCTGCTAACACCGGCACTAAGCCACCTGATCCATGCACCTAGGCCGGCCAACATCAGGAACCTCACCTATATATAATAGAAAACCATGTCAGTAATCAAATCAATTTGATTAGTGGTCTGAATAACTAACAGTAAAACTACCCGGATAACTAACAGTAAAACAGCATTTGAAGTGAGTGAGATGGAGAAGTTGGACGATAGAAAGAAGAAGAAGAGCATTATTTGAAGAGGAAGGAGAAGCTTCATCTTAATATGTATGAATTGTGTGAATAGGGCAATGAGATGATAATTTATAAGAGCACACAAAGGAATATCAGAGTCTTCTTCAAGCCAATTGGATTAATTTTCGAACCACTCATGAAGTCAATTGGATTAAGTTTCCAACTATTCATGAACAACATGTCTAAAGGAGCATGACTTTCTCGCTCCCCGCAAAACATGGAGCATTCAAAATTTGGATGATAGAAAGAAGAGAATAATTTGAAGAGGAAGGAGAAGCTTCATCTTAATATGTATGAATTGCATGAACCAAAGAGCACTGAGATGATAATTTCTAAGAGCACACAAGAGAATATCACAGAGTCTTCTTCAAGTCTGTTGGATTAATTTTCCAACCATTCATGACAGACGTGTCTAAAGGAGTTTAGAATGACATCATGTCTAAACTTTCTTCCCCTTAGTGAAGGTCGACATCATCACTTGACTCAAGTCAATGACAAGTGAAAATTTTTTCCCATTAAGAGTTCATATCGATCAATTTTTCCTTTTATAAGAAACACAAGTGAAAGGGGAAAATTTTTTATGAATAAGTTTTTATATTTCATATTTACATCATAAATATAACTCTAAAAATTATAACTCTTTTCAATACAAAAAAAACAATCTTAATGAATTTCCATTCGAAATCAAATGAAAATTTACACATGATAGGCAAATAAGTATCTAGCCAATGGGAGACACCCGATATTAAGGTTCCCTACGATGGAGCCCAACTGGCATCAAGCATCATAGTTTAACTCAATCAAGTCAATGGGAATCTTAGTCACCAAACTATTACCTCTCCCAAGCAATATAGGTTCTTTTTAATAAATTAAATATCATATGGATATTAATTGGAGTAACTATGAATTTCCATTCGAAATCAAATGAAAATATCCACATGATTGGCAAATAAGTATCTAGTCAATGAGAGACACCCGATATTAAGGTTCCCTATGATGGAGCCCAACAGGCATCAAGCATCTTAATTTAACTCGATCAAGTCATTGACAATCTTAGTCACCGAATTATTACCTCTCCCAAGCAATATAGGTTCTTTTTAATAAATTAAATATCATATGGATATTAATTCGAGTAACTCTTAATTTATTTTTATGTAATAAATGAATGTGTCTATACTATAGTTTTAAATACTAAATCCTACCACTTTTTCATGTGCCCAACTTTTTAATATGAAACTTTTACAAAATCTTTAGTCTGTTGAAAATCCCAATATTTTCACCGATATTTAATAAAATATAATTACGAGGGAAATCAATGTAAGTAGCTTATTTTAAGTAATGTCGTTGGAATACACTTCATAAATTATTGATATGTAACGTTCAAACGCAGACGCTACATAAGCGACAATATATAGAGTGTCGTCACGCTGACGCTAGTGTGTAGACACTTCAAAATCTACTCTTATTAATAAAAGGAGAACTCAATACTGACCCGAGATTAAATGTAAGAAAATCAGCCAATCAAAATACAAAATAATATAAAAAAATACAATATAAATACCTGTTGGAGGCTCACAGGTTCGAATCTCGCTAACCTTTTCAGTATAGGTCACAGGTTCGAATCTTGCTAACCTTAATTTCTAAAAAAATATATAAAAATACATTTCTCGATAGAAAGTTACAGGTTTGAGTCCGGCTAACTTCAATTTCTAACTTCCTACTAATAAGATTTTGTCTAATTGTATTGAAAATAAAATAAAATAAAATAAATCAAATAATTATAATTAGTCTTTTCATTCAAATAGGGTATATCTTTGAAATTAATTAGAGTCTATATCTAAGATATTATGTTTTTACGGTCTATTTTATTATTCAATAAGAATTTATATATAAAATTGAAATTTATATATAAGAGTTTATATATAAAATTAAAATTTATCTTGTATGAGTCGTGTATGGCGCAACATCTTACCTAGTTATGTATCGTTTGTAATGTCCACTCGTTAACCGTACATAAGTTGTTTAAATGAAAACAAAGAAACCATACCCACTCCATTCCCCCTCCATCCCCCCAACTCCGCCCTCACCCGCGTGTCATGTGCCGCCAGTTGGATGGCTAAAATGGAGAGCTGCTTCTAGGGTGCACTGTGATACACAAGTTCCAATAAAATTAAAAGGTAAATTTTATACAATAGTTAATCTCTTGGCGCTACTCAGTGGAACAAAATGTTCAGCAGCGAAGGAAATGCATATTGACAAAATGGGAGTAGTTGAGATGTTGTGATAGATATGTGGAAAAAACCTTAAAGAATGAATTCCCAACAACACTATTCATTCCCAATTAACGCTCATGCCAATTGAGACGAAAATGAGAGAACATAGGTTGCATTGGTTTGGGCATGGGCTAAGATATACTTCGGATGCTGTTGTTAAAAGATATACATGTCATTTTGCCATTGTATTAAAAGAGGGTGTGGTGGACCCTAAAGAACATAGATGGGACAGTAAGAAAATATATGGAAAAGTTGGAGCTTTACGCTAATAAGCTATACGACAAGAGGAAGTGGAAGGAAAAATCTGGAACCCCGACTTCAATTCTTTGGGATCAGGCGGATGATGATGGTATATTGATGTCAAAATATATTTAAAATATTCAATAAAATATTTTATTATAATTTTAGAATTGGATTGAATTTGGTTCAACCCTGAACTAAATATACTGCGTACTGGCTATAAATCTAGTATGATAACCTGTATGGTATTTAAAATTATAGTCTATACATACCCATAGTTTTGGACATGAGACTTGCTAATAAATTAAAGGATGCTAAAGAAATTACTCATAGCAATAATTTTTTTATACTAAATTCTTGTATACAAGTTCATTTCACCTCCATCTTTCTCCTCAAAAGGAAAAACATTTCCAACATATCTTTCTCAAACACATCATCCCAAATCAGGGTCAAGAGACATGGACCCTGCTCCAACATCTCTGGCACGTTACAAAACTGGATACCATATATAATTACAACCACATTTGGGGATCTACGTTGCACCCAAAACCATCACACATCAAACTTAATTAGTGGTAATTCCAATCACCCTCTCCTAAAACAATTCATCAATAGATGCTCCTCCATAAACAACACCCAATCTATTATAACTCGTACTAGAATTGAACCGTCAAAATGGCAAATTAGATTTTACAACTGCCAGACATATTAAATAATACGAAGCAAAAAACAAGAAGAGAAATATGCAAATTATGTCACGGTTATATGACATGAGTATCACCAACTGGGAAGAAAAAGGTCAAAGAAGAGGATGGTTCACCATAGTAGTAGTCCCCACAACTTCAAAAAATTCCCATTCATCCAGAGGCTCAGACATATGTTTCACCCCATTTTGGCTAAGCGTACACTCAAATAAACATGAAAAGTTGCCAAAAATGCCAAATGACAAACCATCTAGTCATTCAAGCAATGATAAACATAGTCCTCAACCAACAAAATGGCCAAAATATACATACTTACATAACACACACTACATCCATACAAGTGATGACAACTACCTATGAATTAAATCAAATAGCAAACAAATATAGCAGGCTCTATATCAAGCATCTACAAACTTGAAAATTAATTGAACTGGACCACAAAATGGAAAATTTAAAACTGCAACTGCCATACATGTAGAAAAACTTTATTAATATATGAAAAAAAAATGAACTTATAAAAAAAACTGAACAAAATCTCACAATGCACATTGCAATCACAATCCATGCATAAAAACACCCTATTCAACTAAAGTTCCGACCAGGGGGATGTATCACCCTGTATTCATCTAAACACCCCAAAATGTGCACAAACACGTACAAACACAGTCCTCCCTAAACAACGGGGCCAAAATTTGCATACCTATTCAAGACCCCATGCATCCAAATAACAGGCTTGACATACACATATAAGATATACTATGAGCGCATTCCTAACATACAAATACAAAAATCTGCATATCAAAGCATCCCCACACTATGGAAACTCAACCAGTTCACACAACCAACCACTGTGAACAAATAAGCAAGGTAAAGGGTACCTAAAACCCACAAAGCCTCAACCTTTCCCAATAAAAAACAAGACTTGAATCCACTGAGCACACAGTGAGATGACAAAAAGATATTAACTTTGCAATACCCATTCAAAGAAAAAGCCAAGGAGCAAAGGAGGAAGAGAGCAGACCTGGGAGGAGTGGGGTGAATGTTGACTGGGAGAATTGTGGTATTCTTCGTCTTGAGACACCAAGAGGGTCTAGATCCCCTTTGTTTAAGTTCAGGCGACCAACTTAATCGAAGTAAGAGTTGGTTTGATCCACCATAATAGGTCTAGTCTAGCTTGAGAGTGAACCTAATTTAGTGCGTTACACAGTGAATCCAACCATCGTCTACATAAACAGCTATAAAATACAAAGACATCAACATAATTACTCCATTGTTGTATAAGAATAATGTATGGTCACATTAGGAACAAGAAGCCAAAATTTCAATTTAGATTATTCATCAGTAGAACATCGGGAGGGTCTTCTTTGTTCTTGGTAAATTTTGATAAGAAAGAATTGATGCCACCGAACAATTTAAATTGAGAAGCAAAACGGTACCTGAAACTCACAAAACCTCAACCTTTCGCAATAAAAAACAAGACTTGAATCCACTGAGCACACAGTGAGAAGACAAAAAGATAGTAACTTTGCAATACCCATTCAAAGAAAAAATCAAGGAGCGAAGGAGGAAGAGAGCAGACCTGGGAGGAGTGGGGTGAATGTCGACAGGGAGAATTGTGGTATTCTTTGTCTTGAGACACCGAGAAGGTCTAGATCCGTTTTGTTTAAGTTCAGGCAACTAACTTAATCGAAGTAAGAGTTAGTTTGATCCACTGTAATAGGTCTAGTCTAGCCTGAGAGTGAACCTAATTTAGGGTGTTACACAGTGAATCCAACCATCGTCTACAAAAACAGCTATAAAATACAAGGACATCGACATGATTGCTCCATTGTTGTATGAGAATAATGTATGGTCAAATTGGGAACAAGAAGCCAAAATTTCAATGTAGAACATTCATCAGTAGAACAACGGGAGGGTCTTCGTTGTTCATGGTAAATTTTGATAAGAAAGAAATTGATGCCATCGAACAATTTAAATTGAGAAGCAGACCTAGTTTTATCATGCTTTCATTGTGGAAAAATATCAGCGGAAAGAGAAAGCATAGTAAAAGACACCATTTTTTCTTTTCAAAAAATCTTGTATTGGTATCTGTGCTTTTAACTTTTTGTGATTGCAATTAGGAACATTATCCAAATTATAAATATTGGGTGTCATATGGTACTAAAGTCTACCTAGTCTTACTATTGTTAAGTACATTATGATTATGTTTAATTATAGTCTAAAAACTCCGGACTTGAACTCGACTCAATATGCAGATGAAGTCGACTTGGAGATGGAGTCATTAATGCCATTTTTTCAATTTATATGGCATTAGCATATTCTGCTCTTTGGATATTTGAAATCAATAAGTAAAATGATTTACATTACTTTAAAATATTGATTGACTTCAATTAAAAGAAAAAAAATATTTTAATAACTTTTATTACTGGATTCATATAGCAAATCATAAAATTTGTCACTAGAGATCAATCATCCATGGAGTGTGACTTGGGAACTCATTAAGTGGAGTTGGACTTTTTGGAGTCTTAACATTGGTGAGAGTTACACTACGAAGATACATTTCATTTGAACTCTGAAAGAGAAAGGACATGCTTAATTTGAGTTTCGATAGAGAAAGGATACATTTAATTTGAGCTGTATATATAATAATAACTATATATATATATATATATATATATATATATATATACACACACACACACAAACACACACACACACACACAATATACACCAAGCTCGGGAATCTGCATGCATCTGGCATTATAAGGGTATATTCTTATACTCCTAATAGCTTGTTTTGAGAGAGGTCTAAATGGGTAAGATTCAATGTATCTCCAAGACATTCCGGAATTGCACCCACCAGTTGGTTGTTTCCCAGGTAGAGTCCCTCCAATGGAGCAATATTGCACAAAGCTTGTGGAATCTTTCCAGCAATTTTGTTACCGGTCAAGTGTAGTACCTCAAGACTCTTAAGTTTCCCAATTTCCTCAGGAATGCTTCCCGAGAGTTGATTGTCACCAAGGACTAGTTTATAAAGGTTACGAGAGCAATTGGCAAGAGAGTAAATGAATTGGCTCATGTCATCATTCGGGACCCCACTCCCCAGTTGGTTGGATCTCAAATCTAAAATCTGTAGGCCCCACTTGTTGTTACATCCCATGAAATTTGGTACGAATCCACTGAATTCGTTGTGGGACAATGAAAGGAGTTCAAGGTTGGACGCATTAGCAAGAGAAACTGGGATGTGCCCTCCTAGTTTATTTGAACCTCCATAAAAAATGTTCAGATTAGGGAGCAGCAGCATGCCAAGATTTGTTGGAAGCATTCCTGACAGCTTGTTATTCGCTATTCCAAATTCTGTGATGTCCGAAAGGTTGTAAATTGAATCTGGAATGGTGCCTGATATTTGATTTGAACTCACATAGAAAATCCCTAAGCTCTTGAGATGGCCAAGCTCAATGGGAAGGGTGCCATTAAGATTGTTAGAACCTAAATAAAGAAAAGTAAGAGAAGAGAGGTTTCCAAGTGATGAAGGAATACTTCCTGTGAGTTGGTTTCTATAAAGTTGGAGTGTCTTGAGCATCGACAAGTTTCCAAGTGACGAAGGAATACTTCCTGTGAGTTGGTTTCCATAAAGTCTGAGTCTCTTGAGGCTCGACAAGGAACCCAACTGATTTGGGATTTTCCCTGTGATGTTGTTACGGCCCAAATTCATTTCTTCAAGAGAAAGACAATTTGTTAGATTGAGAGGGATCTCTCCACTAAATGAATTCCAGCTTAGGTCCAATCTACGCAGGCGATATAGACGACCAATCTCACTTGGGATTTTCCCTGTTATGTTGTTAGCGCCCAAATCCATTTCTTCAAGAGAAAGACAATTTGTTAGATTGTGAGGGATCTCTCCACTAAATGAATTGAAGCGTAGGACCAATATACGCAGCCGATATAGACGACCAATCTCACTTGGGATCGCTCCTTGTAGGTTGACCTGTACAAGGACGATGTATCTAAGAAAGCTCAGATTACCAATATAAGGCGAGAGTGTCCCACTCAAATTGAAGAACCACAATTCCAACCCAGTGACACGCCGGTGTCGACGACCGCACAAGACTCCCTTCCAATCGCAGATATGCAATGAATCGTTCCAGGATGCCAGGTCTTCATTTGGGTGGGAGGTGATTTGCTTTTTTATAGCAAGAAGGGCAAACCGATCTGTAGCATTTGAAGTGAGGAAGATGGCAAATTGGGATGATAGAAAGAAGAAGAAGAAAATAATTTGAAGAGGAAGGAGAAGCTTCATCTAAATATGTATGAATTGCATGAAGATAATGGCAATGAGATGATAATTTATAAGAGCACACAAGAAAATATCAGAGTCTTCTTCAAGTCAATTGGATTAATTTTCCAACCACTCGTGAAAGACACGTCTAAAGAAGCATGACTTTCTTCCCCAAGTGTCGGTCGACATCATGACTTGACTCAAGTCAATGACAACCGTAGGTCACTAGTTTTGATTGGTTGATTAATAGTTTAAGACTAGGTGTTAACGCAAATTGTAAACCATTAATATCTCACTTGATTGGCAAATTTGGATGATAAAAAGAAGATGAAGAAGAGATTAAAGTTGACAACATGAATAATATGAAGGAGAAGAAGAAGCTTCATCATAATGTGTATCAATTGCACGAAGATAATGACAATGAGATGATAATTTATAAGAGCACACAAGAGAATATCAGAGTCTTCTTCGACTCAATCGGATTAATTTTCCAACCCCTCATGAACGACGTGTCTAAAGAAGAATTTCTTTCAATTTCTGATCTACCTTTCTTCGTTAAAATCACTACACACTTAGTTCACACATCAAATGATCCATAAATATCAATGAATTACCCTTATTTCTCCAGGGATTCGTCTCTTTTGCTCATAAAGATTGCTTCCTCAAGTCTTTGGATGACCCACTGCAAGATATATAGACTGTATATCATAATATTGCCCAAAAAATCTGCTAAATACTGCCAGGAGGACCAAAAATGCAGATGGCACCATAATAACGAAGTAGCTTCTCTATTGTAAATTGAAAAGAACAAGGAACTTTCCGTGACCTATGGCAATGAAATCGACTTTGGCCACTCCATGTAGTAATATCTAGATGGAATTCTTGGAAACGAGAAAGAGATAGAATTACTATTGATGAATGAAAACGGTGTTTCTTAAAAAAAAATCAGGTAAAATTTGACCAGGTTTATAGACTGTGAAGAAAAACTAAAAGAAAATAAAAATCAAAACTGACTGGGCTAACAGTAAACCTTACCAGTATCATAATGTATTTTGTTAAGCAAGGTACAATTGCCAGGACAAAGTTTAACGTGCGTGTTCCATCCCAATGATGGTTGCCTTCTTCGACAATTCTAGGTCTTTGTTAAGGCTCTGCATTCTTTAGAATAGGTTTCTCAATGATCTGTGAGGCAGGATTAACATCAGTGCCAGCTGTAGGCATCATTGACAGTCAAAGGTAACATCTACACAATAGCGACAAAATTAAGCATAAAATAGCTGGCTATCATAGTACAGACAGCAACAAATAGCTGCCTACCCATACAGAGGGTGTTTGAGCATACAAGTAATGTAGTTACTTATATGAGGACATGTATGTGCATAAATTTCAGGTTAGCCATATATAACCCAAAAGGGTCCATAACGAATGTGGTTAGAACAAACAACTTAAGTACAGCTAAATTTACCATTTAGATTCATCTAAACTAATTTCCTATAGGCATCCAAATCAAGAGAATAACTATTATTGCAAAGAAATGATAATAAGCTAGACATATTTAAGGGAAATTCTGAAATACAGAATGTATAATGTATTCAGTTAGTAAAAAATCAGGGAGATCCACACAATCATTTTTCTTTAAACATTTATCTCCTACAGATCAATTAAGCCAATCCACTGCTTCTGTTTCCCTACCATTGAAGAGGTGAAATCCACTTGCATAGAACCAATGCCGTCTTCACCTTCAAATCTCTCAAATGAATAAGTCGGATTGGCATCATTTTTTGAACAAGGGGGAGCATATATAAAGCTATGTGCAGACATATCATTTGAGCCATCTGTTAACGAGTCATCATCCAGTGATTTCACAAAGATGGTATCATTTTTCTCAGGGGCTTTGCTTCCACCACTGGCAGGGATAACAACCTCGGAAACTACTGCTATTTCATTTTCTAAACCAACAAAAGGAGATGCCACATTTTCCAGCATTAGTAGGTTCATGGCATGAGAGATAATTGTTGAATTATCCGGTGAAACCTCCTTGCGTTCTACTTAAACATTTTTCTGATATTCTTCCACTGTTAAGTCGCCCAATGTATCATGCTCATTGACAAATTTAACAGCTTCCTTGCTTTCTACTTATACATCATTCTGATATTATTCCACTGATAAGTCACCCTATGTTTCGTGCTCATTGACAAATCTAACAGCCACTTTACTCGGATCAATTGTAGGGGGCAGAGATAACACTTTCTAAACTGAAAAACTAGTAACATATCCATTTTGTGATGATGGGCTAGCAGGCCCCATTTCCTAAATTATTTCTTTTACAGTTTCCTGAATTGTATAGAAAGATACTCCAACTTCTTTGTGAGTGAGATTTAGAGAAGGGAAGTTATCGTTGTTTGAAGTTTGATATCTGCAAAACACAATAGTATTACAAAGTACATCAATAGGCCAAGGACATCCTCTTAAGATTATAATACTAGTGCCCACTGATTTTTATTCTTCACATCACAAATACATATTCTCCTCCTCGTAGAAGATGCTTAACATTAGCTAGGAGATCACAAATAATCACTGGCCATTATTATAATTATGAAATATACACAATGAATTTTCCTTTTTAATAGCAAATGGATAGAACAAACACCCCAACCAGATAATAAGGGGATAGATTATGACCATGATAACAATGAAGATGACAACATTGGGCAAACATTGATAATGACAACATAAATTTGGAAGCTTCCATCAGAATTATGCATGTGAATGAACAAAGCACGGGATTGAATATTATTAACATTGCTTTTTTATGTTACCTACAAATTTAAACAATTCTAGTCCTTTCCAATGTCCTGTGCATCACACAGTAACAAGTAACTAATCATGTACACGCCAATGACAAATACTGAACAGTTTCTGACACCAGACAAATACTGACCTTGATGGCCTGCATGTTATCATTCTCCAATAGAAGTAGGACTACGGCTGCACATAAAAGAGTGAATAGCCGGTCAGCTAATAGAAGGCTTCCGACAGCACTAAATGTATGTATTACCATTAACAGCCACATTATTATCAATACTTTCCTACTGCCTCCTACTTAAGTGCCTCCTACTTAAGTTTGATGATATTCAGAAAATTTTAATTCGTAATAGTTTTTGGAAAAGGAAAATATTTGCAAGACCAAGGCATGTTTTGAAAATCATCCAAACACTTGGCCAAGGTGAAAAAATTAAAATTTCTATATTGAAGTTCATAGCTCATCTTCTAGTACTTATTTGTGAATACATAATATTTCAGTCTTCAACTCTAAGTACCAGCTTTCAAGTTTCAGAAGTACTCGTCCAATAATAGAAAATCTAAGGACAAACAAAACAATTGCTAAGCAAGTGCTTGACAGAGAAAAGAACATTATTGTTTTATGAAAGTTTCAACCATTTTCTTCCTCTCCTCTTTTGACTTTTTATTACGAGACTTCACCCTGGAATTTAATTGAACTGGGCCACAAAAATGGCAAAATTTAATTGAACTGGGCCACAAAGATCGAAATTTAAAACTGCAACTGCCAGACATGTAGAAAAACTTTATTAATATAAGAAAAAATATATAAGAACTTATAAAAAAAACTGAACAAAATCTCCCAATGTACATTACAATCACAGTCTATGCATACAAATGCCCTATTCAGCTAAAGTTCAGACCAGAGGGATGTATCACCCTGTATTCATCTAAACACCCCAAAATATATATGTACACATACAAACATAGTCCTCACCAAAGAATGGGGCCAAAATGTGCATACCTATTCAACACCCCAAGCATCCAAACAACAGGCTTGACATACACATATAAGATATAATATGAGCCCATTCTTAACATACAAATACAACAACCTGCATATCAAACTCAACCAGTTCACACAACCAACCACTGTGAACAGAAAAACAAGCAAAAGGTACCTAAAACCCCCACAAAGCCTCAACCTTTCCCAATAAAAAATAAGGCTGGAATCCACTGAGCACACAGTGAGATGACAAAAAGATCATAACTTTGCAATACCCATTCAAAGAAAAAACCAACGAGCAAACGAGGAAGAGAGCAAACCAAAGTATTGAAAAAACGACCAAAATCTTTTCGAAATGGTGGAATGATTCTATCATCAATTATAAATTAATTGAGAAATTAATTGAGTGAGCTAACACTCAATCTAAAAGTTGAGTGCCAGTGAGCTCACTCAATAACTCAAAATCAAATTTGAAAATGAGCAAACTGAGTTTAAACACTTAAGCTGATTGGCTGGCTATGTAAGCAAGTTACATAGCACACCTGCCTCTAATAATTCTATGGTTTTTACAAGGTTAATAAATATAATGGTTACGGTAGATTTAGCAACGTTATTAAATTTGGTGGTGTTTTAAGGTTCAAGTCCCCCAACTTAATCAAAGTAAGAGTTAACATCTCTAGTCTGGTTTGAGAGTAAACTAGATTTAGGGTGTTACATAGCAAATCTAACCATCGTTTGCAAAAACAACTATAAAATACAAAGACATCGACCAGACTATTCCATTACTGTGTGAGCACAATGTACAATCAAATTAGGAACAAGAAGCGAATATTTCAATTTAGAACATTCATTAGTAGAACATCAACAAGCTCTTCTTTCTTGTCAGTAAAAAAAACACATTAACAAGAAAGGATAACATCACATTAAATTGTTGGAGATAAACAGAAGTACTTGGCTATCAATGATTCACTTATGCCCCCAATGAGCTTCCATAACTATAACCAACACATCATTTAAATTTTACATCTCTGGTGAATTCTCCATTAGCAAGATGAAAAGTTGAGGGTAATACGCTCCTACCATCAAGATAGTCATTAAAGAATATTGATGTATACAGAAAATACTCAAAGCATGTTACAATGGCCTTTAGAGACGCATATTTCAGTAGAGTTTCAAAGAACAAATGGGAAGCAGGTGTTCTCACTTGAAGTTGAAAATATATAAAAAATGTGGAAAGGTGTTCCAACAGCCAGCAAGGAGCAATTTCGTCATACTGAATTTGTTATTCTAATACTCTAATCCCAAGCACACCCTCGCCCAACCAACCTATGCTAAAAAGGCCTACAGTCGCTCTCTTGTTAATTTGTTTGCAGAAACTTTGTTAAAGACTTTCTAAAGGAAATATCTGTCTACTAGAAAGATCTACACAACCTCAGCAGTATGGAAAACTTTTGATTCTCATAATTAAAAAAAATAAATTTTTACAGCATTTACTAGAGCTTTTTACCAAAAAAATAAGAAAGGATATTTTGTTGATAATTACTATACAGTACTGGAAATTTTGATATAATTGCTAACATTTTTTGTTGATAATTATCTCACATTCTGATTTTAGAGATTGATTAGAGGTAATAGCATGTGTTTGAACTGAAATACAAGCTATAACAGACGGAAGCCAAAACAAGCCACTTTAATTTTCACATACAAAATACACTGTGTTCCCTTAAAAGGGACTGAGTTATGTAATACTAGAAATGATTTGAACTTGATTTAATCACTACTTGGCCCCAAATTCTTTGAATTCTCGAAATAGCTAGAAATCCTTACTTAAATACAAGTAATCTTTATTTTTATTTTTACTTTTATTTTTAGAGTTATTGCATCCATGTTTGTTCCTCTTGCATGATCATCTCTTATTCATATTTCTTATTCAAATTATCTCAAACAATGATGTATCTATCTGGCAACACTCCCATCCAAGAGTCATTAAATTTATAAATGGGCAATGGATAAAAGAAATTTTGATGGCAGAGAGTACTCTTCCTCTTCTTCTTCTGCTTTTTTTATCCCAGTTCGAGACCGACAATATATTGAGTGAAATAAAATAAAACTTTCTAATGGCACAAATTTCGGACAGGGAAAAATGTAATAAATTATATTTTTTTAACACAATACCAACAGTTCTAATCAACACAAACAAAACAACTAGTTCCAACCTTTTGAAATTAGTTTCTACAATCTCATATGATGCTAGAAATAGTTATTTTGGAGGATCCCAAAATCACTTGTTTTATAAAACACGAAGCTGAATGCTAATCCATTCTTTAATTTTTTTTTTAAATTAAACTATTTTTTTCGTTCTTTTGATGGTCTTATACAATATATATATATATATATATATTGATCAATGGCAAGACAACTAACATTATGAAATTACTAATTTGAAGACCATGAGTTCTTGATCAATGTCTCTTTTTGATGGCTCAAGCTTGCCAAAAAGTGGTGCAATTACTGTTCAAACTACACTAATAGTATTAAATAAATAGAGATTTTGTTGGATAATAGAGCACTTGAATTTTGTCTTGCATCACTATCCTATATTTAGGATTAAGTGTTAGTTTACTTCAATGGAGATGAAAATCATGAATATAGTATTGGAATTATTTGGATGAACAGACCCTACAGCTCACCTGCTCACACTTGTTTTTTATTTCTTATTTTTCAAACTGTGCATGCTAACTCTGTTATGTGGCTGCTCTTTTTACTTTTTGTTTTTTAAGCCCTTTTTTGTCATTTTTTGGTATTTTGATTCCATACCATAATATAGCTCTCTTTATGTTGTGTAAGCATGATGAAAATTTAGTCCCATATCATAATCTAATCTTATTAATAAGAGGGAACACAATACCGGCACACAATTGAAAGTCGGAGATTCAACCAATCAAAATACAACAACAATAATAATAATAATAATAATATCTCCCACTACAAACTTGACTAAGCTCAATTTTTAGCTTCCTATAAAAAATAATAAAAATATACCTCCCACAGCATGGGATCACCGGTTCAAAACCAGCTAACATTAATTTTTAACTTCATACTAATAAGATTGAGTTTACTTGACTTGAATAAAAAATTAATAAAAAATCAAATTATTTTAATTTATCTTTTCATTAAAATTATAATTTATGCTTAAAGTCAATCAATGTCTATATTTAAGATATTAAATCATCATAGTCTATCTCATTATATTCAAAGATAGTTTACATATAAAATTAAGATTTATTTGTAGTGCAAGTTGTGCATAACACGATATCTTGTCTTGTATGTCATAATATGCATTGTTTTTTAATTTATAACAACACATCAAAGAAGACAAGGCATGCACTAGTCTCTGATTAAATTTTATTTATCTAGTCGCTTGATGCTATCTAACAATTTAAATTGAAAAGCAAGCAGGTAAAAATCATCAATTTTTCTTTTCACAAAAATCTTGTTTTGGAATCTATACGTACCTTAATTAGTTGCTTGTGGTTGGAATATAATTAGGAACATTATTCAAAATGATTAAAAGTTTGTTAGATGAATAATTGGGTAACATATGACAGTTAAGTTTTACTGTTTTTAAGTCTTGCTATTGTTAAATATATGAAGATTGTTAAGTATAGTCATAGTTTAAAACTTGATACTTGAGCTTGACTCTGTATTTTATAGTGGAGTCGACTCTGAGCTAAGTTGAAATCATTTATTCTATTTGTTCAATTAAGTAAATAAATTATTCTATGAAACGATCATATATTAGTCTTTGGATACTTGAAATTTATGACTTACAATAATTTAAAATATGTATTTAGCTTAATTAAAAGAAAAATAAAATTGTCTAATAATATTTGTTATTTAACTCAGGGAATTATCAATTATCATAAAATATGGCTCGGGATCTCCTTGGTTGGAGTTGACTTAGGAAGTTTTGGAATTGAAAGGAAGTATTAAATCAATTGTGCTCCATAGACCACATCAGTAGCTCAACTAAATTTTAGCATTGTTGAGAGCTTACTCCAAATTAAGAAATATTTAATAAGAGCTTTGAAATAAAAATAAATATTTCATTGGAGCTTTGAAAGAAGAAAGGTATAATTAACTTGAGCTTTGAAAGAAAAACGATATATTTAACTTGAGCTTTGTAAGAAATGGGAACATTCAAAGTTTCTCCAAGACATTGTGGGATTGCACCCACTAGTTGGTTGTTTCCTAAGTGGAGTTTCTTCAATGGAGTAATATTGCACAAAGTCTGTGGAATGTTTCCATAGATTTTGTTACCAGTCAAGTGCAGTACCTTAAGGTTGTTAAGTTTCCTAATTTCATCAGGATTGCCTCCTGAGAGTAGATTGTCACCAAGCAGTAGTTCTTGAATTGGCAAGAGAATGAATGAAGCTCATGTCATCATTTGTACCCCCACTTCCTAATTGGTTGGATCTCAAATCAAAATGCCATGGGCCCTTACTACATCTTAGGGAGCAGCTGCATGCCAAGATTTGTTGGAAGCTTCCCTGACCGCTTGTTTTGCTCTTTTGCAAAGATATTAATGGTTGAAAGGTTGTAAATTGAATCTGGAATAGTGCCAGATATTTGATTTGAACCCTCGATGTAAAATGCTAAGCTCTTGAGATGGCCAAGCTCAATGGGAAGTATCCCATCAATGGCAAACCGATCTGTAGCATTTGAAGCAAGCGAGATGGCAAAGTTGGATGATAGAAAGAAGAAGAAGAGATTAATTATGACAACTTGAATAATTTGAAGAAGGAGAAGCTTCATTTTAATATGTATCATCAATGCGGTAATTAGATGATTTATAACAGCACAAGAGATTAGTCTTCGTCAAGTCAATTGGATTAATTTTCCAACCATTCATCAACGACGTGCCTAAATTAGGAGAATGAGCTTCACGACTTGATCGCTCCTCTCAAAACACGGAGCATGATTTGACTAACAATTATTTTTCCATAATCCTGTTTTGATTGGTTGATAATATTTTATGGTTCTATATTATTGGATATTAATTAATATATTCTTACTATCATCAATCAACATACAAACTATATATTTATGAGCTCTATATACATGAGCTATACCTCATATAGCTTATATAACATAAACCTTTTATTTTGAGCAATTTAGTAAGCCCACAATTCAAAAATTACACAGATAAATAAAACAACAAATAATAAGGTCAACATAATCTAATGTTTCTAACATTTTATCTTAATTATCAAAGTAATTGTAATAAAAATTAATTTCAAAATATCTATTAATTTGAGCATCTTTTAAAAATTCAAAAATAGGCCTGATGTCAAAAAATGATAAAATTTTATCAACCTCTTACTCATGAACCCTACTTTTAATATATATAAATATTATTTTGTAAAACCCACAAAAAAATTCAAATTAAATATGTAGCTTATTTAAGTTATATGAGGCATAGTTCATATAAAATTTTCCCTATATTTATTTATCAACTCCTTCACTATAACTAATTAAAAATATAAATTTTCAATTAACTTATAATTTGGATTTTGAAGTTTGAATTAGCTTGATCTAACCTGAAGGCAAGATCAAGCCCCATGCCGCTTTGAAGAAGAGTAAGTCTCGTTCCTTAGTTGAAATAGTGAGTGATGCGGGCTAAATCAGGCCGCTTCGAGCATATCGAGAAGTATAAGGTCTGTTTCGACTATGAACTACTGAGCTACTGAGTTCAAGAGTTTCTGAGCAACTGAGCCAAGTCTTTCCTGAGTTTCTGAGTTGTGGCTCTTTGGAGTTCTAGAGCTTCTGAGTTCAAGAATCTTTAGCTTCAAGCAAGCAAGCCACGAGTTCGGTACACTTTGAGCGAAGTGAAAATAGTAAGGAATGTGCCATATAAGCAAGCAAACAACCAGGAACCTGAAGTCCCCCGGTGTTTGAGGAGGAACCTAGCAACTCTAGCAAACTCAAGGCAACAAGTGCAGGCTGTTTCGACCGAAGAGAGAAGAGTAAAGCCTATTCCATACAATACTCTGTGAATGCCAGGAAATGCATCTTCTTCTTTTCGATAATGGGAGTTTATTGCATGCGATATATATCCTATTTAAATAATTAAATTCAAATTTTATTGATATTTAACTCTAGTACTGGAATCAAAATTAAAGTGCTATCCTATTTCCAAACTCAATATTTACATAAAATCATCCAATTTTAAATTGAATATTGTTTAAAAGTGAAATCCAAATCTAAAAATCTAAATTTTTAAATTTTTAAAAAAATTAAGTTTTTTTATTTTATAATAAATAATAACAAAATTTTAATACACTAGTGGAAAACACCACCTACTATCACTAAAATTTTGTCACTGAAATTTTCGATCACAAATTGCCACCGAATTATGATTGAAATATGGTGACAAAAAATTTTGTCACCAAAAAGCCACTAAAATATTGATGTTAATTTTTTTTTATAAAATTTGTCACCAAACTGTGTCGCTAGAAGTTTCAGTGACAAATCCATTTGTCACCGAATTGACACCAATTTTTAGTGTAAAAAATCAACGACACTAAAATTTGTCAATGAAATTTTAGTGTCACTTTTTTTAATTATTTTGTCACTGAATTGTTTTGGTGGCAAAAAAATTTGTCACCGAATTGACACTGTTTTTTGTTGTAAAAAATTAACGACGCCAAATTTTATCCAAAATAATAGTAGTGTTATTGATTTTAATAAATTGTCACCAACCTGTCACTGAATATGTCAGTGACAATTTAATTAATCAACGAATTGTCACCATTTTTTGGCGAAAAATCTAAATTTTTTAAAAACAATTGAAGGTGCATGCCCATTTAAATGGGCTGTCAGTCCCTTTAGGCCTTTTGGTAGGTCTTGGGGTTGGATACCTCAAGAGACCTCCCCTAGCCACGTTTGAGGAAAAGTTCTCACTTTTACCTCTTTTGTTTGTTCTTTGTGTGGTGTTCTACTTAGATCTATGCATGTAGGTACATTTGCCATAATTTTCTTATAAATATATGGCTGTTAGAAGTGCATAGGGCTTAAAATAATCACTTTTGCTTCTTAAATAAATAGTTATGCATTTTTTAATATGTTGTGGTCATGATCTTGCATTATTTTAGTGTAAAATTCATATATCACGTTCTAATCATCATTTTTGCATGATTCTTGTGTTACTGTGTTCATTTTGAGTATATCAACAACTTTTATGTTGATCATTCAGTCAGATATATGTGTGTATGAGCTTGTAGTGTAGTGCAACTTGTGGAAAGGTGGCAGCTTTCCATGTCCTTGCAACTGACCGCCCCTCTCCTCAATTTTTGTACCCCTTTGTAGGTCTCCGATCATGCTCATCTTTATTACACTTGTTTCTCTTTGTCTGGGTTTGCTCCTGTAATTTTACCACACTAAAAATATATAATTAAAGACATGAGCAAAATCCCTAGCCGTCCCTTGTGCTTGCTATGATCTGTGTATGCTTGATGTATGGTCTGTGTTTGTGATCCTTGTTGAGCCTTTAAAAGACTTTTATAAAATTTTTAAAAATTAGGTAATGACCTAAGAAATGGATACTATCACCATGTAAATTTTGGACTAAACTAAAAATTATTTTGGTTGTTTTCTTGCACAGATTTTACGAGTGTAGAGGAATGCAAGGTCCAACAGTGATTCCCTGACTCTAGCTGTGGTTGTAAAATCCGTGGAGCCTAGTGTTGTTGGTGAAAATTCCTTAAATTTCGCCAGGACCGTAGGTGGCATACCAGTAGATCTTCCACCCATTAGGCCCAATTAGCTTTAGAAATTCCCTTCCCAAGCCCACTCAGGCCCAATCTCATGTTGTTTGAACCTAAAATATTATTGGGATCAAGGCCAAGGTGTTGGCTATACGTGGCCTTTTACCCAAGTCCATTTGTAGTTTTTAAGCCCATGATCAAGCCTTAGTAAATTTATTCTGCAGCTTACGAACATTGTTCCATGCACCTTAACCCAACCTTGGTCAGCTTTGTTTACCATGTTGACCCACGGGCAAGAACTTGGAAATTTTTATACCACACCCTTAGAGGGTAGGGGCCCATAGGTCCAAATTTCAATCCATTTGGACACCATTTAGTCTGTTTGAAAAATAGTCTCGTTAAGTCCATTTAATTAAACCCTCTAAGTTTGAACTTTTCCAACATGTGTACATGAAACCTTAAACCTTAATTCAGGTTACCTAATAATGTTTAACACTTCATTAAGTCAAGATAATTTTGTTAATTAAATTTTCTAAGCCATGCTTGTGTGGATGTTTTGCTTCGTTTTGCATACTAATGCGATCCGATTGTGATTCGGGTTTCATCTTTTGTTAGGATTCATGGGTTGAGCTTGCTGGTTTAGGGCTAGGAGTTCACTCATCCAAATCCGTAGGACTCTTCTACTTTATCTATGCTTGGCTCCATGAACAAGGTTTTTATCATGTTTTAAACATAAGACGGTGTTGGCAGCGCTTTATCAGATCTCTCCAAAGTCGTGTCATTTAGCCGAGTTTTTCGCAATTTAGCAAAACTTCAAAGGTAAGATCCCTTGATAGTTTTTTGAAAGCTAAGCTCCAAAAAATATTATATACAAGTCCCTACCCAAGCCTACTATACATATATATATGATGATTTCATTTTATAAATATGAGAACATTGTAATGGAGGTATGACTTGCACTAGTACTCCCTTAAACCCTAAGGTAGTGCAACACATTACAGAATTTGTAGTACTAACTTAACTAACTGTTCTTTTGCCATCCTAGTACAGATGGAGGGTGTTATGTGGACGATGTGAGGGCATAAGCAATGTGTGTAACATGAATTGCCCTGTGTAGCTCTTTCTGAAGTTTCTAAGTTTTTCGTGGGTAACAAAGTGCCCATTTGCTAGCTTGTTGTATTGGTAGTTATTTTTGGACTAGTAATCATTTATTTGATTACTGAAGTTTTTTCCTATATGTATGTAGGTGAGGTCGCTTGGCATGGGCTAGCTTGGGCTCATGGATTTGTGGCTCATGGCAGTGGTGGTAGCGAGGGCCCCGTGTGTACTTTTTAATACATATTTGACATTATTGAAATATATTATCATTGGGCATGTGCCCTGGACTCATGTATCATGAATGAATATGGTTGAGTGTGTGATATAGTCGGTTGCTTATGAAACTGTATTATTATTATTATTATTATTATTATTATTATTATTATTATTATTATTATTTATTAACATTACTATTATTATTATTATTATTATCATTACTATTATTATTATTATTATTATTATCATTACTATTATTATTATTATTATTATTATTATAACTACTATGAAAGATATTTAACTTTAGGGCAAAGGTTAATAATTGTCCACATGGTGTCTAAGCTTCAAAGTCCCGAAACATGACGAGGAGTATTTGCGGTGCATGAAACACATTTGACTGTAGTTGTGTGTGTATGTTAGAGAAACATGGACTAAAAGAGCATACGGTTCATACAGCGTGAAGAGTTCATGTGAAGATCGAGTGTTCAGGTATGATGCCCTAGCGCGCGATTATGCCTTTGTATTTTTAATTTACCTTGTGGAGTATGTAGAGCAGGTAATCACGAACTAGTGTTTACTTTACTATACAACATCAGCATAAGTAATTAATATACCTAATCCAATCATTGAAACTAAGTATAAGAATCGGATCATGCATCTGCATCTTTCAAGAACTCAACCTCTTAGCTGGATTGGGGTGTTGCCTTCGTGTAGCTCAGAGTGATCCTTGCATTTTAAAGTCACCCTATTAGTTGCAGGGAGGTGCTGCCTCTTCTGTGGGTCAAAGTGTTCATTCATGAGCCTTAAGTTTTAGATCCTTTCTAACTATTATAATCGACACGCATTGTATGAAATCTCATAAGCTGTCCGTCTAAAGCCTCCTGTATGACATAGTTCAATGAACAACTTTCCAAATTATAACATCAAGATTCGGTCCACTTGTTGGGCCAAATTGGGGTGTTACATGAAAATTTTAAAAATTTCCTTACAAATTTGAATAGTAGGAAAATAAAATGAAAGCAGAATATTCCTTCCCATGTGCATGCACATGGGCCACCCAAAATTTCCCTCAATTTCTTTTGTTTTTTATAAGAAAATGTTGCCTTGTAAACATTTTACATAGGCTCATTTGGATAGAAATTAAAATTTATTTTGATTAAATTTGAAGACATCGAAACACAAAAAAATTTGGGACCTCCAAATTTACATATATTTCATGCAATTTCAGGACAACCAAAGTGTAAGCCGATCGGGAGCATTCGTTGTGGTCAATGTTGAAATGACAAATACGAATGAGAATAAGATTAAGAATAGAGTGGATAGGAAGAGGGCAACGGTGAGCTTCATTATGATGATCAAGTAATAAGCTACCAACATATTAGATGCAATTTATATAATAATATCATTGGTGACAAGAATAGGAGTATTGGTGTATGTGAGGGGCATGAATTGACTTCTGACTAGGAAATTTCTTTGTTTTTAATCACAAGGCAATTCTATGGATGTTTGAGACTTGATCAGTACACATCAGTAAGTCAGTACCCATCTTTCTTTTGAAATGGCGTGACCAAAATTAAATTCCAATCAATCAGATAATGATTTTATTTCAATTCACGGGATTAAGGATTGAAATAATGACTATCCTTCAATGCAGCCACTGTATTCTTGAGAGAGGGCATAGCCTAATTATGAGACTTTCAAGGTGTATATCATAGTTTAAAAACAAAAAACTCATACTCACTCAGCATATCATGAGGCAGAGTCGATACCAAGCCGACTCGGAGTCATTTATATTAAAATTTAAATTATGTAAATAAAAAATTATATAAAATTAATATATTTTACTTTGTTAACACTTAAAATTGATAAATACTTTATTTATATTACTTAAAATATTGATTTAGTCAATAAAAAATCATTATGTATTTTGATAACTTTTATGACATGAATCAAGTAGTTTGAATCAGTCAATATAGAGTTATTCATGAAGATTGACTCACTACGCTATTGAATCGAGTTGATTCGGAGAATTTTTAGAGCCAAAAGGACTTTTAAAACTATTGTATTTACCCGTGGTTGTGCGAGTTTTTATATATGTATTTTTTGTACACGACTTTCAAATAAGTATTATTATTTTGATTTTTTTCTTTTATAAGTAAGATAATTATTTATTATCATCTAGTTCTTTTTGTAGTATCATTGACCCGCTACCAAATGCAAAAAAATTTATTAATATATATCATATCAAAATTATACTTAAAACTTAATTAAATTTATTTTTATTTGATATTTTCTAAAAAAATATAATTCTTTTTAAAATTAACTTCTGATAGAATATTCCCACACATTGCGGGGAGCCTCTTCCATTGTTATACTTTTTAAAAATTAGTATATTCTAATTATTGAAATTCATAACCTCATTAGAACTCAAACTAACCCTACTTATAGTATAATCCAATATGAATTAGAAATTCGATTACAAATATTGAATTATTTTTCTAATTCATCCTATTACAAATTTGGAATGATCTTTTACAAATCTAAATTAAATAATTAATAAAATAGCATGTCCAAAAATTTTATTTTCAATATTTTTAAACCTTTCAAATTTATTAAATGAAAAATATAGAATTATCTTTTCTATTTAATTCAATTAAAAATTTGGGCCATTTATCTTTTTAATTTAATCAACTTAAAAGATTTAACAATTAAATTAAAAATCTGGAAATACAAAATTGAAAGGTCTGACTATTTTTTCACGAATTTGTCCCACTAAACTTAGAATTTATTCCATACGAACTCATATACCCAACCGATGCTTATAACCAAATTCACTCTAGAATTTAAAACCATGACGAGACAGTTCTTGATCAACTTGTTACATAACAGTGATAGAAAATTAGCCAATTGTCACGGCTACATCCGTGGCAAATGACCTATTTCTCATGTCAAAAAGACTTTGCCACGGGATTTTGCCAAGCTATGGGCTGTGGCAAATATAACAGAGACGACGAGCAATAGAATCAATTTTATATTAAATATAAACGTTAGGAATCGAAGGCTCTACTATAAATGATTTACTGATTTACCCAAATATTTTTAATTATTTTATATGTAATTATGAAACTCAATTCTACCTCAACATTAATTTTGAGACCTTTAATTGTTAAAGTATCACTTAGATGAATTTACTTAATTTGGATTTTTTATTTACTTATTTTCCAATTTGTAATACTGGATTATCATAGCTTGGATGGTTGAAACATTTAATATTTTGTGTGTGAGAAGAAAGTATTTCACATAATTGTAATTATTAACTATCTTAATATTATTTAATTTTATGATATATTTAGCGGTGAAAATTTAACTATATATTGACCGCTTAACGAACAAGAAAATGGTAAAAACTCAAATATGGTTAGACCTTATGAACTTAGTCAACGTCTTGATTATGGAAAAGTTTTTAAAATAATCATCGGTTATGGTAAATGTTATTGACCAAACCATTTACAACCCCCTTTTATGAAAATACATGTTTATTATATTTATAATTGCTGTGAAATCAACTAGCAAGGCAATTAATTAATGAGTCGGGAACCTAGTACATATGAAAGGGTGCGTACTTAATGAGTCTACTTAAACTCCACATTAAAATCACACAAGTAAATTTTAAACATAGCAAATATCTAAAATTGGTGTCGCATATATATTTATTTCAGTAGATGTAGTTATTTCAATGAAACCTATCTAAAAATTTCATAATATATATTTCTAACGAATTTGAAAATATGTGCAAATATATATTAATGGCATTCATAAATTGTCATTTAGTTTGTAACAACCCAATTCGGCCCGAATGGACAGGCCAAACCATGATATTATAAGTTGGAAAGCTACTCGTTAGGCTATCGCATACAGACTTCACGAAAGCATATCTCAACCCTCCAAGAGGCTTAAGACAAACACTATAGTGGGCTTTCATAGAATGGGTGTGAAGTTCATACTACAAAGGATAGATCTTACTCTTAAAGCTCCTATATGACCACCATGAGCCACAAAAGAGGCAGAACCTCCCATGTGACTAAGAGGGTGACTTTAAGAATGCAATGATTACTCCGAACTACAAAAGAGGTGCCCCCCCTTACAGTTAAGAGGTTGAATGCTGTGACATGCTCCGGTCCTTATTCTTAGTTGAAGTGATTAGATTAGGTATCTTGATTTGCTTAATGTAGATGTATGTGGCATATTTAAACACTGGGTCGTAATTACTTGGTCCAAATTCAGTTGATAGGGCATCAAACCCTAACACCCAGTATTCACGTGGGTTCTTCAAGCGGTAAGGCCTGTATGCTCCTCTTACCCACACTCCTCTACATCCTCACACACAACTGTAACCAAATAAATTTTGTGTACCTAAATTCGCTCCTCGTTATCTTCTAGGACTCTCGGGCATATGCACCCTACAAACAATAGTTAGCATTCGCCCCAAAGTTTACCTGCTCCATGGTAATGTAATAATAGCAACAAGTAACACACGTGCACAAAACAGCATGTCATAACACCCAATCCATCATACAAGGTTCACCAAAATTTAGGGCTCATGCCCACAAAATACGGTCATCCACAAACATAGTTCAAATACATAACATAACACGGGTCCCCCACCACGGCTACTGAGCCTCCCAATCCATGCGCATATGTCGGCCAACACAAAGGAACCTCACAAACATATAAATAGGAAACACATTAGTAATCAAATAAATTTGATTACCAGTCCAAAAAAGATACTGGTAAAATAATACTGGTAAATGGGGATTCTATTACCTATGGGAGATTTTGAAAATTTTAGAAGTCTTACATGGGCAATAAGGAGAATAATTTATTAAAAGAGTCGGGGTGCAATCACAACAAATATTTATACTCATACAACAAGCTTATGCCCTCACAACTTCCATATTACACCACCATAGTACTCAGGTGGCAAAGGAATGGTTAAGTTAGTGCCATAAATTCTAAAATTGTATTGCGTTATGTAGTACCTTCATACTTTGCACTACCTCAGAGTTTGAGGGACTAATAGTATAGTTTCTAATATTCGTCTAGATCACTCTTGTTGTTAAACCGTAGACCCTGATACTTACACTTGGTAGGCTTGGATAGGGCTTTTATAATAATATTTATAGAGCTTATCTTCCAAAAACCATCATGACGTCTCAACTTTGAAGCTTTGTTAAACTTGTGGAAAACACGGCTAAATGGCCCAACATCGGAGAGATCCAATAAAATATTGTCCTAGGTCTAAAACACGGCCAAACTCAACACTAAAGGAGAACCAAAAGAGTCCTAAAATCTGGATGAGTGAAGCTCCGCATCCTAGATCTGACGAGCTCGCCCCGTGTATCCTAGCACAAAGATGGAACTGAATCAAACTTGGATCACATCAACATGCGTATCAAGGCAAAACCTCCACACATGCACAATATATAAGACGCTTAATTATTTTAATTACATGTTTAATGAAGTGTTAGTCCCCATTAGGTAACTTAATTATTGTTAAAGGTTACATATACACTTTGTTGGAAAAGCTCTACACTTAGGTTCAATCTAATGGACTTATCCGTACAATTTTTTAGATAGGCCAAACGATGTCCAAATTAGCTGAAATTAGGACCAGTTGGTCCTGACAATCTAAACCTCAGGTGAAAGTTTTACTATGTGTTGGCCCATGGGTCAACATGGTAAACAAGGCTCACTAAGGTCGGGCTAAGGTCTGGGGAAAGTGTTTTTAAACCGCACATCAAATTTGCTAAGGGTCATTCATGAGATTAGAGATTCCAAATGGATCTAGGTCAATAGGCCTAGGTAGCCAACACCGTGGGCTTGATCCCAGTAATATTTTAGGTCCAAACTCCTAGAATTTAATCCAGAGTGGGCTCAAGAGTGGAAGGTATTGGCCAGCCTGTTTCTGGAGTTGGGTGGACCTATTGGACTTGGGAAATTCCTAACCCATGATCTGCTAGGCCAAATGCACCCAAATCTGGATATGATACTACTAGGGTGCAACCTAAGGTGCCCACCATTTCAACCTGCATTCCTGCACTATCCAAAACACTAACCAAATTAATCACCAATATGATTTTTATTAAATCCCAAACTTACACACTCCTTGTAGACAGTTAGGAGTCTTTATATAATTTTTGTAGATTTTATTATCATCTTTAAGGTTGGTCACTATGGAGCACAAACTCAGAGCATGGCAATTCAGTCCGATAACATAGCATGCACATTACAACATTAGGGTTTTGTTCATGCCCTTTAGGTGGTTATATTAGTGTGAATACTTTTCATCAACAAGTGAACACAGAGATATAACACCATAAAAAATATTGACCTCAAACGCTAACCACAAGGTGTTAAAATTAGGGGAAAGTGGCAGTCAGGTCATGGGACCATGAAAGATGTCATTGTTTGCCAAGTTTGGCTCCCTTACATACATAGGAAACATGTAGATATATGGGTTTGTGTGCAACAAAGCAAAAATCCTGCAAATAGAGTGCCTGTTCCAAAATTTTAACTGCAAGGATGTGATAAGCACAACTTCTTTGTTGGGATTGTGTCTAGATTTTGATTGCAAAGGAGAACTTAATAATATATGCCCTTGTAACATAACCCAAGTATAATTTGATGGGCCTAAGTCATTATTTTAAAATAGTTAACCAATTAATTAAACATTTATATGCACATCCCATTAATATATAGATATTACCTTATTAGTTATTGGATGTGAGGCTTACTTAATTTAAATAAATAACGACTTGTAATGTACAAAATTAATGTAAAAACAAAAAGGTTTTCTAATGCAAAGGAAACCATTTGAGCAGGGCGTAATTCAGAATTGCTTTTTAAATTTTTTTAAATTAATTGTACTATGGATCACATGAGGCTTCCTAATTTATTCTCAAATTTAAATACAAAAGTTCATTGCATGATCTTCCGAAATCTGGTATAAACCCGCAAAATTCTTTGCGGAACAACGAAAGACCAAGAAGGTTGGATGCATTAGTGAGAGAAACTGGGATCTGTCCTCCAAATTTGTTGGAATCTACAAAAAAAACTTCGATGTTTGGGAGTACCTCATTGCCTAGATTTGTTGGAAGTTTCCCTGACACCTTCTTGTTTCGGCATATAACAAAGTCTGTGATGGAGGAAAGGTTGTAAATCGAATCTGGGATGGTGCCTGATATTTCATTTGAACCCACCCAGAAATTGGTTAAGCTCTTAAGGGAGCCGAGCTCAATGGGTAGGGTTTCATTTAGATTGTTAGATCCAAAATAAAGAGAAATAAGAGAAGACAGGTTTCCAATTGACGAAGGAATGCTTCCTGTGAGTTGGTTAACAGCAAGATCAAGAGTCTGGAGCGTTGTCAAGGAACCCAACTCACCAGGAATTTTCCCAGCTAATTGATTTTCACTCAGATGAATCTCTGTAAGAGAAAAACAATGGGATAGATTGAGAGGGATCTCTCCACTGTGACTGTTAGAATGTAGAACATGCCGAGTAAGAGAAGAGAGGCTTCCAAGTGACGAAGGAATGGTTCCAGTGAGCTGGTAATTACTACTGAGCTCGAGTGTCTGGAGCTTTGACAAGGAACCCAACTGGTCTGGAATTTTCCCAGCTAGGTGGTGTTGGGAAATAGACGCTTCAGCGGAAACAACCCAGAAAATATTTCCCCTCAAGATGAAATGAGAACAAATATAAGATGAATAGGAGATACCAAAAAATAGATGGAAACTTTCCTCCCAATTTAGAGAAAAGAAAACCAACCTACTCGATCAACTTTGATTAAGAAATCTCTTACAATCAAGTATCGAAAATAAAACCTCTCCTAACCCAAATCAGACCAATAACAAGATCTGAAAATACAATTCTTGAGAATACAATATATGAGAAATTGAGAAAACTAACATACACCTCAAAAGAAAATTGGATCAACCTCACACCCTGGATGACGACCCCTACTTCAACTTGAGATGATGAAAACTTCTCCAAACTCTCCCTGTATGAGCCAAATGTGCTCAAAAGCTCTCAAGAGGATGTTTTGCTCTAACATCAGAATTCTCCTTTATATAGAAGAATATGAGTAGAATTCTAAAGGCCAACTCATTAAACTTCTATAGCAAAGGACAAAATCACACTTCGGTATATGAAATGCTAACCATTAGTGCGATAACCGAAAAACCAAAAACTGGTAATTGAGTTTTTCAATGCGAATGGGTGAGGGAAACTCAACAAATCCTCCCCTTCACGAATCCATGAGCTAACTAGACATAAGTGGTAGCTAAATTTTCCATACCAGCTCCACTTCGACAAAATAAATGTTTGTCCTTTGTTACAATCTTGGTTAACATATTTGAGATGTTCTTGTCAGTGTGAACCTTGTTCAACTCTAACAACTTTTTCTCCAACACATCTCTTACCCAATAATATCGAACATCTATGTGTTTACTCTTTGAATGAAAACTAGAGTTCTTACTCAAATGTATAGCACTTTGACTATCACAAAGTACCTCATACTTATCTTGAATTATCCCAATTTCATTCAAAAATCTTTTCAACCATAGAACTTCTTTGCAAGCTTCTGTAACTGCAATGAATTCAGCTTCAGTTGTGGATAGAGCAACACACTTTTGCAATTTGGATTGCCAAGAAACAGCACCACCTGCAAAAGTAACAACAACCCCAGAAGTAGATCTCCTAGAGTCAAGATCACCAGCCATATCTGCATCAGTATAACATGATAAGATAGGCTTACCTCCCCCAAAGCATAAACCTAGCTTGGAAGTACCTCTCAAATATCTCAATATCCACTTAACTGCTTGCCAATGTTCTCTACCAGGATTAGACAAATGTCTACTTACTGCCCTGACAGCATACGCTATGTCTGGTCTAGTACAAACCATAGCATACATAAGGCTCCCTACAGCAGATGCATAAGGGACATTCTTCATTTCATTTACTTCTGCTTCACTTAGCTCACCCTTCTTCAATTTGAATTGAGCTCCTAGTGGAATAGAAACCGGCTTGGCTTCCTTTATGTTGAATCGCTCAAGAATTTTTTCAATGTATTTTTCTTGAGATAACCAAATTTTTTTAGCTTTTCTATCTCGCTGGATAGATATGCCAAGAATTTGCTTAGCAGGACCCAAATCCGTCATAGCAAAGGATTTGCCTAATTTTTCCTTCAAATCTGCAATTTTTGACTTATCCTGTCCAATAATCAACATATCATCAACATAAAGAAGCAAAATGATAAAGTCATTCTTCCCAAATTTCTTGATAAATACACAATTGTCTGAAATAGTTTTGTTGTAGCCTTGACTATCCATAAAAGAGTCAAACTTCTTATACCACTGTCTAGGAGCTTGCTTCAGACCATACAAGCTCTTCTTTAATCTACACACCATCTGTTTCTTTTCCTTATCCACAAAACCCTCAGGTTGTTCCATATATATTGATTCATTAAGATCACCATGGAGAAATGCAGTCTTCACATCTAACTGTTCAACCTCCAAATCCATACTTGCAGCTAAACCTAGCACACAACGGATTGAAGACATTTTTACAACAGGTGAGAAAATTTTGTCAAAGTCCATACCTTTCTTTTGCCCAAAACCTTTCACCACAAGTCTTGCCTTGTACCTTGGTTGTGAGTTACCTTCTTCATGCTTAAGCAGATAAACCCACTTGTTCTTCAAGACCTTTCTCCCCTTAGGAAGATTCACAAGCTCATACGTCTTGTTCTCATGCAATGACTTTAATTCATCTCGCATGGCACTTACCCATTTGTCTTTCTCTTTGTGACTAAGAGCTTCACTGAAGTCTTCAGGCTCACCACTTTCTGTGAGAGTCACATACGTAGACTTTGGATACTTCGTGGATGGCTTAACAATTCTACCAGATTTTGTTCTAGTAGCATCAGCCTCCCCTTGATCAACAACCTGATCACTATCATGTACCTGTTCATCAACAACATCAGGAACTATATCATTAGAAATGTCATTATCCTCACCTTCACCGTCACGAGGCAAAGAAATAGGAATGTCATCTCTAACTTCTTCATCAATCTGTTCAGCTACATCTTGAACAATATCCTCTACAACCTTTGGAGGAGCAGATGAAGTCTTAACCTTCACAACATAATCCTGGGTATCACTTTGGGTAGTTGTTTCATTCCCAAAGTCCTCTAGAAACTGATTCTCTTGAAACACCACATCCCGGCTTCGAACAATCTTCTTCTCCTTAGCATCCTAAAGTCTGAAACCAAACTCTTTATCCCCATAACCCAGAAATATGCATTCAAATGTCTTAGCATCAAGCTTAGACCTTAGTTCCTTTGGCATATGTACAAAGGCTTTACAACCAAACACCCTTAAATGAGTGTATTTTACCGCCCTACCAGTCCAAACTTTTTCTGGAACATCTCCATCTAAAGCAAGTGTAGGAGACCTGTTAATTAAATAACAAGCAATACAAATAGCTTCAGCCCAAAATTCTTTAGGTAATTTTGCTGTAGAAAGCATACACCTAACCCTTTCTTGAATTGTTCTGTTCATTCTCTCAGCCACTCCATTCAATTGTGGAGTATAGGGAACAATCTTCTCATGGCGAATGCCATGTTTGTCACAATAAACCTGAAACTCATTAGAACAATACTCACCTCCATTATCACTTCTCAAACATTTCAAAGTCTTCCCTGTTTCTCTCTCTACAAGAACATGAAATGATTTGAAAGTATTAAACACATCACTTTTATTCTTCAAACAGTAACACCATACCTTCCTTGAAGCATCGTCAATAAAAGTGACAAAATAAGAGGCTCCACCAAAAGACTTTATCTCTATTGGACCACATACATCAGAATGTACAAGTTCAAGTATTTGTGTCTTCCTTTTGCTAGTAGATACAAAAGAAGCCCTACGTTGTTTTCCAGCCAAACAATGATCACAAGAGCTTAGTGTTGTCTGATCAAGTTGTGGAAGATAGTTCTTCTTTTTCAAAAATTCTAGCCCCTTTTCACTCATGTGTTCCAACCTTCTATGCCACAAATCAGCTGTGAGTCCTATAAAGACCACCACTCTTCTTCCCTTTAGCAACCACTAGAGAACCTTTCACCAATTTCCATAAGCCACATGAAAATTGTGAAACATAGCCCTCATCATCTAGCACATCTGTTGACATCAAATTCAATCTTAAATCAGGAATATGACGTACATTTTACAAAACAAGTTTGCAACCAGAATCGGTCACAATATGCACATCACCATGGTCACATAGGTGTTGAAGAAATCTTTACATGGGGTAGCATGAAACGATGCGCCAGAATCAATCACCCAACTAATATCATCATTAGTTGTCAAACAATCATTTCCTTCATCAAGTATGATTAGTATATCTTCTGTTGTAACATTGGCATTCTTATCATCTTCACTCTTATTGTCAAGCACCTTACCATTTCTTAGATCTTTCTTGTATTTGTAACAATTCTGCTTCTTATGGCCGGCTTTATCACAATAAAAGCACTTGAAGGTCTTGTTTCTGGATTTAGACCTTCCTCTACTCTTATCTCTTCCACTTGAATTCCTACACTTTGATCTTCCTCGAGAAGTAAATTCAGAAACCAAAGATTGAGATGAATTAGAGAAGGTTACCTGTTGTGTTTTCCTTCTCACATCTTCACTCAAAAGGCAACTTGAAACCATATCAAAAGTCAGCTGCTTGTCAGAATTATTCAAAGAAATGACTAGAGGTTCCTAAGACTCTAGTAAAGTATTCAATAATAGACAAGCTTGCCAAGCATCATCAAGAGGCATATTCAAGCTAGATAATTGAGTTAATATACCTTGCATCTCATTGATGTAGTCACTGACTTCTGTGCCATCCTTATATCGAAGATTCATCAACCTTCTGACCAGCAAATTTCGGTTTCCAGGAGTGTTTCTCTCATACATATACAAGAGCTTATCCCAAAGCTCCTTAGCTGTCTTTGTTCCCGTCACATGGTTATATACATTCTGTTCTAACCATTGTCTGATCAAAGCCATGCATTTTCTGTCCATCTTGATCCATTCAGAGGTGACCCTCGACTCAACCTTAGCAGTAGGTGGAGGAGGAGGAATTGAAGGAGCCTTCCCTTCATCAGTCACCGGTGGACTGGAACTTGACGAAGCCGTCCCTTCATCAGTCACAACCGGAGTAGCGCTCAACAGTGGACTGGTCAACTCAGGAGGACCAAGAATTGGACCATATAAATCCTTAGTGAATAAATAATCAATCATACGACCCTTCTAGTAATGCCAATTAGACTTATCTTTAAGGGCGACCATCTTAACATGTTTCTCATCATTCAGCGGAAACAACCCAGAAAATATTTCCCCTCAAGATGAAATGAGAACAAATATAAGATGAATAGGAGATACAAAAAAATGGATGGAAACTTTCCTCCCAATTTAGAGAAAAGAAAACCAACCTACTTGATTAACTTTGATTAAGAAATCTCTTACAATCAAGTATCGAAAATAAAACCTCTCTTAACCCAAATCAGACCAATAACAAGATCTGAAAATACAATTCTTGAGAATACAATATATGGGAAATTGAGAAAACTAACATACACCTCAAAAGAAAATTGGATCAACCTCACACCCTGGATGACAACCCCTGCTTCAACTTGAGATGATGAAAACTTCTCCAAACTCTCCCTGTATGAGCCAAATGTGCTCAAAAGCTCTCAAGAGGATGTTTTTCTCTAAAATCAGAATTCTCCTTTATATAGAAGAATATGAGTAGAATTCTAAAGGCCAACTCATTAAACTTCTATAACAAAGGATGAAATCACACTTCGGTATATGAAATGCTAACCATTTGTGCGATAACCGAAAAACCAAAAACTGGTAATTGACTTTTTCAATGCGAATGGGTGAGGGAAACTCAACAGGTGGTTACTACTAAGATTTATATAAGAGGAGAGATTTCCAAGTGAGGAGGGTATACTTCCTGTGAGAAGATTACTGCCGAGGTTGAGTGTCTTGAGCTTTGACAAGGAACCCAACTGACGTGGAACGTTCCCAGATAATTGATTGCCGAACAGGTCAATCACTTGAAGAGAAAAACAATTTGCTAGAATGAGAGGGATCTCTCCACTAAAGGAGTTGTATGACAAGAACAGCATTCTCAGCCGAAATAGACGACCTTGGAATCGTTCCTTGTAAGTTGTTGAATTTGAGGTTGATGTATCTAAGAAAGCTAAGATTACCAACGTGATTAGATAGTGTCCTGCCTAAACTCATGGATGAGAGCTCCAAGCCAATGACTCGCCGGCTATGGTGACCGCAGGAGACTCCCTTCCAATTGCAAAAATGAAGAGTGTCACTCGATGATGACAAATGTCCATCTGGGTCTGAGTTGATTTGTGCTTTTATAGCAAGTAGTGCATGCTAATCTCTAGCATTTGTAGTAGGTGAGATGACAAAGCTAGATGATGAAAAGGAGAAAAAGAGAATGGCAGCTTGAACTGGAATTAGAACAAGGGCAAGCTTCATCTTGGTACCAGATGTGTATGCTTTACAGTTCCTGCATCACATCATAATGAGGTGAAGATTTATAATAGAATTTGGGAACTATTTAGAGTCTTCATTTTGAACTTTCAATGGAAAAAGAAGTAATGTAGAATTTCCTCATGAATATTATTAATTTTAGTTGTTTGTGGTTGCAAGTTAGCTGGGGACATAATTATCCGAAGAAATATGCACAAGTTTTGATGGGTTAGTTTAAACCACTGTAGGAAAGAAGTGGAGTTTTCAACGTTAGTATCAAATATTTATGGAGCTTGAGTTCACCAGATCCTAAATGAGGTCAATGAAGTGGAGGCCAATTAAATATACGGGTGATTTTAGTTAAGAAAATTGACACATATGCCTATAAAATGATTTTTTCTCTTTGCATGATATATACTAGGGCTACCACTAGCTGTCACTACTCATGTCCATCTAATTTTATAAGAAATTATTTTTATGTCCTTATATTGACAAAACACTTTCTTAAGTTGTAGGGTATGGGTGCACCATAATCTAGTTATGCATAACCACTTAAGTTCAAGCATAATATGTTATGCATATTATGCATAACCTTGAGTTAAGCTACCAAACAGGTTGACAATGTTAATTATTAAATATATACAATTAATATCCACAAGTAAGCTTGTGTCAGAGATGTGTGTCATAAGTTTAACGGAGACTTTGATGCGATTTTGCTGGGTCAAATTCTCATCACAGCCCTTCGCCTTAGCCGTCGATTGTATCAAAATTTACGACTTTGTTGTCGAAAACTATGACATTGAAACTGTGTGTAAAGGCATCAGATACATTTAACACAGTGATGACCGTGCAACACGGTGACAAACAGGTAGTTAGGGTTATGGTCCTGCCAAGACCATAACAAATTTATCACAGTCCATACCCACCGTACCGAATTTTGCCGTGACAGTAGCCCATAATGTCAGTAGTGGTAGACGACCCAGCTGGCTTGGAATTTCCCCAACTACATGGTTGTTAGCTAGCTAGAAGGTTGAGAAATTTATGTGACACACATTTGTCAAGCTAGCTCCTAGGAATCTATCCAATTTAAAAGTTGAAACCAAGATTCAAGTCAAGTAGGCCAACAATGAAGGAGACCACCAATCTCCTCGAGAATTTTACGTCGGGGATAGTTGGTGTCTAGTTAATGTAAATTGTGTGTCTTGTCAGGTACGACAGATTCCTAGTACGAGGTAACAATGTTCCCCACAAATTCAAAGCATTAAACATTTGGTTGGATCTTAGGTGCGTTGATTTACTTCACAGCGAGGTTTCTGGTTCAAGTACAGGATGGCCTAGCGGCACCCGGGAAAAGAATCAAAGAAGTGACTTAATTGTTACAAATGATTTAGTGTTCAAGGCAAGAAGGAAAAGCAGATTAGTATCATTAATTGTGGCCATCAACATTACAATGGCAAACTCGCTTGAGCACATTGTTATGATCAACTAATTAATAAATAGCTACAAGGTAATGCAAGGGCAATATATTTGAAGAAATAAGTATATAATGGATATAGGAAAGTCTTAAGTAAAAAGCTTTTTATTTCAGTGAATTTCACCAAAAATTAAATGATTTTAATACAATTAGATGATCAATTAATTAATCCCATTAAAAAAATTGTATGGATAAGATTTCCCTAAAAATGAATTTTAATTATTTTTATTTTGTAGAATTCAATTGATCACAATCTAATATAATTAATCATCATGATATTTTACTATGCTTTTTTATGATACAAATCGTTTACAAAATAATTTAAATTGTTAAGTTAGATTAACGATTTTCTTTTCATTGATTAACTTATTTTAGAAAAAACAACATGCACCTATATAGACATTTACTTAAACTATGAGGTTAATACTAAAATTAATAAATTATTTAATAGTTGATGTCCTAGATAATTTTATATTTTGAAGAGGCCTAAAGAAGAAGTTAAAGGAAAATACTAATTAACTCAAGGGGAGTACCATGGTACATTAAAACTGCATAACAAATGTTTTTTTTCATTTTATATAAAGAAAGAGTAAATTAAATCATTAACTTAATTTTTTTGGTTTTTTAATAATAAACTGTATAGTATACATTAAAATTACTGATTAATTATTTTACAATGTTGCATACGTGTTGTGTTTTATAATTTTCGACGAAATAATACAATATACTCTTAAGTTTGTCTCTTTGGTTTCCATATATAATTAGAGTTATTAATAATGGTTTATCAATGCATGTTTGAGCTTACAACTTCTTTTACTGCTGCATGATGTCCACCTTCGTTTCTCTTTACTCGAGTTCATTACTAATTAATTGATACTTGATAGTTTATGGGTGAATTCTTTTATAGAAGGGGAGTTACAAATGCTATATGCTAGGGATAATTATTTAAATTGTATTTGTAATATATTAAAAATACATTTGTTTGAGCTAATATATATCATATTCAGAATATTTATTTGTAAATTTTAAAATTAATATTTATGATATTTTAAAATTTCATTAAATGTGGTTTTATGATATTCTTTTATAAAAGTGCGGCTCTGTCGATTTTTCAAGATTTTCCGGCGAGATTCTATCCGATCAGTGAGACTTCCGGCCACGAGATCGCTGCCGGCATGTTCCCCTTGGCCGAAGGACCATTTTCATGGGAACCACAGGTTGTCTTGCGCGGGGAGACGGCAGTCTCCAGAAGAAGATAAGAGTAGCGCACCCAGTAATCTTTGCTGTTGTTCATGCCTAATTATTTTTCGATATCCTGAGACGCTTTGGAAAGGAAAAATAGGGTGTTAGAGTCAAAGGTATCAAAAGTGGATCAAAATTAAACTACCAAAACTCACTATTTTCATGTAAATTGTAAAAATTTTAAAAAAATAAACTCATGGTTTTCAAGTAACTGTAGAATTCAAAATTAAACAACCAAAACTCACTATTTTTATATAAATTATAAAAATTTAAAAAATAAATTTATAGTTATTAAGTCATTGAAGAATTACTTCGTGATTAGTATTAAATCATCAGGAATTAAGTAAAAAATTTCTCGTGTATGTCCTCTCTCCTTTTTATTTTTATTATTTATCTTGTAATATTTTTTACAAGACAAGGGCATCTTGGTTCTACCAAAACAACTCAAGGATGGGGAAGCACATTGGTAAATCCACACTTGAACAATTGATACCAAGTGGTTTGTTTTTTTCTTTTGTTTATTTTCGATGTAACCCTTTTATCTATTTATTCATCCTCAAAGATATGTTTAGGGATATATTTTGAATTTTGTAAGGTAAATTTATTTAGTAACTTTTTTTGCATAGCAATACACTTTCTTTTATATTTTTTATGTCCAAATTTTTAATTGGATTGATGATATGTTTAAATGAAGGCCCCAGTAAGTCAGCATGGAAGAAATGTAAATGGTATATAAATTTTAAATGGTCAACATACTAAAATTTGTATATATTCAATATATTTTAAAAAAATTAATATTTTTATCATGTATTTTGTGTTCAGATTAATCTCGATTACCTTGAGTGATCATGGAATAGTCACATAAGGAAATAGTAATTATTTTATATTTTCTTGATGTAATCATACTTAATTTGTACACAATATAATTAACTTAATATTACATTTTATAAAAAAATATATTAAATATAACTACTTTTGGTAAGGTTGACTATTTCAAAAATTTTATGTAATTTACACTATTTCCATGTCAAACAAACTACAGATCCAAAGTAAAAATATTTCACTTATTTAATTTATGAAATTCAATATGGAAAAACGGTTTTCCAACAGTATTAACAGAAGAGCTGATTGGAAACGGGAGAAATTAATTGTATCTATTTTTTTAGGCCATCATGCACTAGAATGGAAATTACAAGATGATATTATTTTGTTTTTAATTTCATATTTGATTTATGTTCTCTTAATTTTAAAAATGTATCTTAAAGAGTGAAAGTTAGTAACAAGAGCATAAAAAGATATTGAAATCATTATTGGAGAGTAAATTCTATCGAGCTCAGTTTCATTTTCTCATAGAGTGTGTGAATGTTTTTACTGTTAAATTCTTATATTTAAAAAAAAACTATTTTGCTTTGAATATTATCATCAATGAATATCAACTATATATACGAAAATGTTTAATTTTTATTTACTTGAATATTTGATATGAATTCATCTTAAAAAAATTGATGGATTACAAAATAAAACTAATATAAATTTTAATCTTATACTTTTTATTATATATATGAATAAAATTAATTACATATATGTAATTATATCTTATTAGTTATTTTTCAAATTATTATTACATATAAACATTGTATATAAAATATTTTTAAAATAATATATAATACAATTAAGTGTATCAATGTACCGATCTTTAATACACATAATTTCTTGAGAAATTGATGCTTGACGCTTATTGTATCATATCCATGGTTGACCAATGTGACAAACTGTATCAATCCGGCCCAGAGTGGAAATAATTAATGGGCTGAAATCATCTTTTAAAAAATGGTTAAATGAGATTGTAGATTTATAATCTATTCTCACTAATAAAGTGAATCTTACCCTCACTAGGTATTAGATGTGGGACTAACATTTAGGGGTCTTACAAACTACCTACCTAGAAATTTTCGTCCTTGAAATTCTTATAATCAGGCCATAGCTAATAGTCTAACTCACATCTAATCTAACTCATCATCCAATATAGAACCAGTTAGCTTTGATACCATCTTTAACAACCCAACTCAATCTGCAAACCAATTATAACGACCCGACCAAAAATGCAACATGATGGACCTAAATCACCCTTTTATAAGTTGGTTAATTAAGTTGAAGATTATTATGCACATCCCCACTAATATAATAGATCTTATACTATGAGGTATTGGATATGACTAAGTTAAGAAAACTCACAATCCACCTATCTTAGGAAATTTCGTCCCCGTAATTCTTACACTTGACCCGTGTCTAGCAGCCTAGCCCACATCCTACATAGCCAGTGTCCAACACCCTAGCCCAAGCCCATAGTCCTATTCACCATTCAATACGATCTCAGATTGACTTTTATACCAGCTATAATAAGTCGGCCTAAAAGTGCAACATAATGGACTTAAGTCATTATTTCAAAACTTTATTAACCAAATTTTAAAAGAATGACTTAAACTCATTATATTATACTTTGGGGGTCATTACGACAGCTAATTACTTCAAAATTGATTAACGAAAGTTGAAGTTACATAGTACATTCCCACGAATAAACCTTATCTTATTTTAGTAGGTATTCAGTAAGACTAACTTTTAAAGGTTTCACAAACCATGTTCTTTATAAAAATACTTAAAACATTTCAAAAAATCCGACGATAAAGGTCTCCATGATAGCTTATCACCTTCCAAAGTGAGATAGCTTCAATTGCATTATATTCACCTAGGATTTTACCCTGTTGATTCAAGTTGGTTCGGTTCAATTTAGTCTGATCTGAGCTAGGTCGATTTATTAATTGAATATTATCAGTATTTGATTATCTAACTAATAATTATATTTAACTGTTTGCTATGCTAAGTAGATTGATGCATCTGTTATTGTTTGTGGACATTTGTGATTTTACAGGGTATTTTTAGAGTACTTTATGACATGCAGATTAGCATGGCTGTGTTGAGTGTCCAGGTAGTATTGTTGTCCGAGGCTACCACGTGTAGCATGAATGCTCAAAATGGTAAAATTAGTTTTTGACCACACAGTACCTCGATGTTTATCCCTATCCTTCCCCCTTTCACCGATCGTGGTTTTGGGTTAATTTACAACAGACCATCCGCTACCGGCAGGTCACCGCCGGCCATGCCACCAGCCTCGGTCAAGCCCTCACTGTTCCAACTATTATCACTGATCAACTCAACCAGCTGCCACTGTCATGATCGCCATGTCACGACGGACTGATTGTCGCTGACCCTGATCACCTTTGCAATTGAGATCATTGCCAGCGTTCCTCCTCTATTTTCTGGTTGCTGCCTTTTGGGGCCAATTCTAGCCAACCGGAAACTCGATCACTATTGTCGTCATCACCCTAGTGATCGCCGTTGCCGATTAGCCACCTATCATCGTCGTCGCCATAGGAGCACGCCACCTTTCGAGCTATTTTCTGGTTGGCCATGACCCCCATTGTTTTTCTCAAACACCGTCACCGTCGCCGGCTCTACCAAGACCACCAGTCAGCCTTATTTGACTGTTTGACCTTGTTTGATCGTTAAATTTGATTGAATTGACCGAGTTGATAAAATTGAATGGTTGACTGTTTTGACTGATTGAAATGTGGTTATAATAGTTTGACTATTTGACCGTATTTGACTCTCATTGACCATTGACTATTCAAGTGGATTATTTTAACTGTTTTACTCATATGATAACTTAAGTCATTGCATTGCATGTTTGAATATTGTATAGACTCTGGCGAAGTCTGGATACCATCATCGTATCATTATTGCTACTGCTATCGACATTATTATGATTATCACAACATTATTGTTACCATTATCGGTGTTGTTGTCATTATCGTTATTATGATTAGTAACACTGGTATTGTTTTGTCACTATTACTGTTATTATTACTTTTATTGTTATTTTTATTGTTATCACTAATGTGATTGTAACTGTATTGTTAATGTCACGGTTGTTACTGTTATTGTATTGGTATATTTACTAATATTGATATTGATATTATTACTATTTTTTGTTGACTAAATGTCCAGGTAAATACTGTTACTATTATACTTGTTGACTATTGTCCAAAGTTTTTACCTCCTCTGGGCATATCACTCTTGATGGTGTTTCCAAGGACTACAATACTGTATTGTTCCTGAACGATTGTGTTATTCTATATGCACTGTTGACTGGTATTGTCCCTCAATGTATGCTATCTAGAAGGCATATGGCTATTTTATCTCTGTAGATGATGGTATTACAGGTACTACTGTATCATTATCTATTGTATCGTTCAACACTTATCGTTATAATGTTATTGTCTAGAGGGCATAGTGGTGAATGCTTGCCCTAGCCAAGTAAGCCTTACTTTGTCCTTATGAATGTTTATATTTGGGAAGATATATAATTATGGTTATATCTTGAGTGGTCTGCGACTCATGTGCCTACATAATGAATACATGAGGACAAAAACATTTGTTACTGATGTTTTTCTTTTAAAAACATGAGGTTTTCTATCTTGCTAAGGAGCTAGATTGTTGTAGGGATGTTTGCTCGATTGGTGGTGGCTATGGGTTTTGCATCTATTATAATATTTAATTGTTTGTATGTTATGTTACGGTATATACAACAATTTGATTTACTAATGATTGATTTTAATTTGTCTTGAACTAATTTTCTACACTGAGACACTTAGATGATGTAAAGCTCCTAAAATTTTATCAGGTTTTGCTATGTTTTTTACACTCTTGTTGCATATTTACTACATCGTGCAAGTGTACGCATCCTATAAATAATTGAATGATGAGTAGATATCGTTCCCACAAAAAATGTTGCTCATACCTCACTTTTTGACCTAAGTGAATAGGCTGACCATTTAATAAAGAATTGATGGAAACGAAAATTAACAAAATAAGATTCACGAGCATATATTGATTTTATCTAACTCGTTTGGAAATCAAGGCAAGGGCTTCATGCTAGAAATAATGATTATCTAATATGCTAATTAAACTAATTTATAAATTAAACTAATGAAGTTCTTTCAATCAAATGATTAACCTAGGATGTTCAACTTCACTTAGTTTACATCCAATGCACATATATTAGTCCTACCCAATTACAATATGATTAGAGTTAATATTCGAAGAAACGAAGGTTATTATAACGGGTTGTCGCTATGTATTATAATTTATCATTCTTGCCCAATTTCACATGTTTATGCAAACAGAACAAAAATAATGCATATAGATTAACTCCACTATGTAAATATTTATAACATCAAGTGTTTGTCTATGCAACCATCATAAACTATTTAAAACAATGACATCATCAATTTTTCTATGTCAAGCCAAACTAAATCTCTTTATCACGCAAAATTTAGCTACGCTTTTTAAACATTAAAAACTGATTGAAACAATCAACGCATAATCAATCATAAAGAAATAAAAAATAACAATTCTACATTACATAATAACTAAGATCAATTATTCATAATCAATACAATTCACCCCATAAAAGATTTAAACAACATTATCCATAGCAAAAAAAACAACACAAGCCAAAGAAGAAGAAAGAAATTGTCCAAATCTAGATTGTTGAGGCCCAACATGTTTTTTCTCTCTGACTACACTTGCTTCCTTACAGCTTGATTGCACTGCTCTTTCTTCTCAAACTTTTGAAACGTCTCACTCTTACAGATTAGAAGAAGTGAAGAATTCAAGACTTTAAGGTATGAAAGAATGGGAATTGGGTAAAGAACGAGGCTCTTAAACAAGTGAGTGTGAAACACCTCGAGTTTGGTGCACCTAAGAACCGGATCAAAATTGTTACAATTAAGTTTAGTCATGTCTAAATAGATTAATCTATAAGATTCGAAAGATAAACGGACCGAAACAACCCTCTTGGCATCTCAACAATAGAAGACACCACTAAATGCATAACTAACACTTAACTAAATAGGTATGAATACACATGAAGCAGAAATAAAAAACTAAACAAATAATGGTGCGCTAAGCAGAAGTGTGTGTAGCATCTATCTACCCTTTCTCCAAAGCCAACCCAACACACAAGAACACAAGACCTATATATATAACATAAAAAACATCCGCAACAAATGTTACCGGTCCGAAAAGTAACTAATACAAACTGACAAGTGGAAACTAATTTCCACCATGAAAGAAAAATTGTATGTAATCTCTATGTGAACACTCAAAGGTCATCTACTAAGGAGCCATCAAGCTCTAGACTCGATAGTATCCCAAACTGTACTGGTGTTATGCCACTCTCGGCAAATATCTCTCTCGACAATAACTGGTCCCACTCTCGAGAAAAAGCACACATCTTAAGCCCTCTCCAAACCTCCATATAACGCATGACCAAGAGCACAATGGAGTACTCTCAGGCGCCTTCAGTATCCTTTGATACCACAAGTCTAGACATACATTGTACACAACTGTATCCATCTACTCCATACCTCTTTTAGTGTGAAGAAACTCAAGATATAGAGATGGCAAAATCGCTCAAGAATGGAACAACACTCTCACTGATCCAGCACCGCTACAACCTATGTATGCGCCCACTCACAGTATATGGATGGTCAAGTTCACCAACTCTCAGCTCACTGAAAACTCGATAAAAACTGTATATATGGTTGTGAAGGGAATCATATAAGTAGATGCGAAGGCAACGTGAAGTGGAACTGAGTTTAAAAACAAGATGAGGGATCTCATCCTCGAGGGTTATTAATCAACGAAGTAAAATACGTCCAAATAGCCCGTGTTCAGGTGTGGTCTAATAAAATAGCCACTTAAGATGTCTAGAAATCAAATCCACCATAGAGTAAGCGATAATCAGAGAAGAATCCTAATGGACCTATGGTCCAAGCTCCAAGCGTGACGATATATCTACCGCAAGCTTGGACTCTGGAACCTTTATTGGAACTCACTATTAACCAAAAGACTGACAACTCTATATGATGTATGGTCATGGTGTGTGTTCTCATCAACAATAACATCTAAAACAATAGGCAATGCAAAGGAAATAATTGAATAATGATTGGCACACAAAATGAGGCACATGCAAGCAATAAATAAATAGTCAAATAAATAAAAGAACAATACTAATAATAATTGTGGACAAATAATATAAAAAATGTAATAAATAATAAATAATAATAAAATTATAAAAATCACTAACTAAATATGCAATTAAACACAAGTAAATATCAACCCATGCACAAACAAGTAAGTAAATAAATAAATACATTCATAAACAAAAAAATAATTAATCAAATGGATAATTAATTAAGGAAATATATGAATGAATAATTAATAATGATTAATCATGAATAATATTAATATAAATATCAAATATACGAATATACGACTAAACACAAATAAATAATAATGTGAGCGAGCAAATAAATAATAATTAATCAATAAATTAAATTAAATAATATAAAAATGAACAAAAATGATATCAACAAATAACTAAATCATCAATAATAATAAATAATTATACAAACATTCATAATAATAGACAAATATATAAATAACTAGAAATTAATAATAATAAATAAATAAATATATAACAAATAACAAAAAACATTCACAATGTTAAAATATGCCAAATAATGTGAACGTGCATTCAAACTAATGTCGAGAGTCTCAAACTACCAAAAACAGTCGAAAATTAACGAAAATGAGACTGAAAACCGGCTAAAATAGGTTCTTGAGTCAATTGGGTCGAGTTGGACTAAGTAAGACCGAGTCGACTTGGCCCAAGTCAAGCTACTGAGTTGGGTTTGCTGCAATCGGTCAGTTGGGCTGGAACATGGACACAAACGCAGGCTCAGGCAACCGGGCGGACAAGAAAAGAACTGGATGCGGTCACGGGCAACATGTTAGACAAACACGATCATGGGCAAACCAACACAAATAGGGCAAACGGGCACTAAACTGGCGAGCGGTGTTTGTCATGGCAGATTAGGATCTACAAGGGGCGACAAGGTAGTGGTGATTGGGGTGGTCGTCAACAGAGCATAGCCTTTAGTTGGCAAAAAAATGGCCGAAAATGGACAGAAATTGCCACTGGGGTAGGTGGAATCACCGGTGATGATTCTGTCAGTGACGTCGGTGAGGCTAGTCTTAAAATGTTGGTCATTGACTAAAAAGGTGTCTGAGGTAAGGATTGATGATGTCCGACAGGCAGCTGGCAGAAAAAATGCCTAAAAGGGACGGAAATGTTGCCAGGGAAAGTGCGAGTCACCGGCGGCGATCTCATCCACATCGGAGGTTAGAGCTAGTCTCAAATGGAAAATCACGGTGAGGGGAATCAATCTGGGTGGTCCGTGTCACGCAGAGGTGGCTCGTCGGTGCTAGAAAACGGTCTGAAAGACAGCGGTGACAGTGGAAACAAAGTGGCTCGTCAGAGGCAATTACGGCGACGCCAATGGTGGCGATGGTTATGGAGTTGATATTCGGTCAAGAGGCAATCACGATTGTACCGGTCCGGTAGCCAGATGAGCTCTGGAGACTTGCCAGTGGCGGCCCAAAGTGGCGACCAAGTTAAGAATTCCAACATAGTGGGAAAATTTCTGAAAAATAACTAGGTAAAAGCTAGGTTGACATGGCCGAACCAAATAGTGGCAACAAAGGGTATATTGAAGTTTGGTAACACCAACACCGGAGCCTTTGTGAGAGCTTGTTTCAGGTC
>JAURVB010000615.1:0-15119 GCA_033002965.1 Piper betle | reverse complement strand
CCTTCTTCTTCCTCCTCCTTCTCCCTCCTTCTTCTCCTTCTTCTTCCTCCTCCTTCTCCCTCCTCCTTCTCCCTTCTTCTCCCCCTTCTTCTCCTTCTTCTTCCTTCTTCTCCTTCTTCCTCCTTCTTCCTCCTCCTCCTCCTCCTCCTCCTTCTTCCTCCTTCTTCCTCCTTCATCCACCTCCTCTTCTTCCTCCTCCTCCTCCTCCACTTTCTTCTTCTTCACATAGTACCCAAAGGTTGTCGGGGGCATAAAGCCTAGAGTAATAATCTATACAATTACAAAAGGGAAATTTTTTTACGGGGGATGCCCTTCTTGACGCCAACATTTTCTTATCAAATGTTCATAGACTTTGTCGAATCAAAAGCTGCACAATATATCAAGTATAGCAAAGTTCACACATAGCCACAAGTTCATACACTAATTCAATGAAGAACTTCCAAAATAGATATCATGTTCGGCAGCACATAAATTCATCCAAATAGTTGTCTCCTAAAAAATAAAGATTACCCAAAAAACACAGAATTCAATCACACAAAGATACGGAGATCCTTGTCATCAATTGAACTAAAATAATACCTTAGAAAATTCAATTGTATACAAGCCATTCATGCAACTAACAATGGATCAATGAGTTATGGGGCGGCTTACCCTGTGGGTAGGATTCTTGTTGTGGATGGCAATGGTGTAGAGGACGCCGACAGGGACGACGACAAACAGTGCAAACTTGGCGATCTCGAGGACTCCTCTTTGTGGTACCCAGGGAGGACATCCTTGCCTTGTCGGTGGCCGTCGTCGGCCGGAAATTTGGAATCCCAGTGGCCGGTAAATGGATTGGTGCCGGGAACTGATGCTATTTCTTAAGGCGGTCGTCGGCCCGGTTTAAATGCCCCAAGTTATTAATTATTATTTTTCTTAAGATTAACACTAAGCATGTTTATACCTTGGTTAGGTTTAATTTTTTAATTCATTTCAAGATGTTAAAAACATGACTTAAAGTTCAATTTTGGAACCAAATGAAGTAATCTTTAAGCTTAAGTCTATTTAATTTAATTCGCTTTGAATTGGAAACTAGAATTTGGATAATATGTAGATTTTTTTCAAGAAATTAATGAAAATGATACAAAATTGTGACCTAAATAATGGTTTCAAATAAGAATATAAATTTTTATATACGATTTTATTATTTTCACATAAAATATTCTAAAAAAGTGAGATTTGTTTTTAAATCATGAACCACCAAGGTGGAAAAAAACTGGCAGTTTAATTAGTTATACCTTAAAAAGCTTACGTAGCCAGAAAAGCAAAAACTTTGACACTTTTTAATCTCCTTTGTCTTCATTAACTTAACCATCTTATCATATCCTCTATTTAAATGTAAGACAGATTCTAATCAATAAATCATACATAATCCATTTATACAAAACATCATCCGGATGAATTGAAAATCAAAGCATTCCAATAAACATGAGGAAGATCACAGAAGGCTACTTTGGAGAAGGGGCCAAGTTGTCGCCACTGCAAGTGTTGAATAGGCACCCCGACCAAATGAAGGGCATGGACATGCTTGTGAATTCCCTCCTGTTGAAAATGTAGAAAAGCTTAAAAGGTTATTCAAGGATGATACTGATATGAACTAATGTTAATACCTTCTCCATCCATCAGTTCCTTTTCTTATCAGTAAACTTGATGCTCCATTTTTATGCAAATGTCATCTCTATGTACAAACACTTGCTCTCAGAAACGAACGCTATTCAAAACACAATGCAATCTAAATTAAAAAACAAAAAAGATTGATCATACTCAGCTTTATACAGCCAGGATTAGCCTCTAAGATCTTCATACACAAAAATTTCAAGCACAAACACGAGATCAAGAAACAAGAAATGCACCTGATTTTTAGTATCTATGCCCAAAACAAGATTACAACTAGTTAACTCCTACAGAAAACTTGAGAAACCCCAAAATTGTTTGATTGATAGAATTTGTTTCAAAGCTCATCTTCCATCCTCAAATACTCCCCAATATCCACCTGGTGATCAAGCTTACGACAATCCTGCGTCGACTTTGCAGCAATTCCAAACCCTAGTGGCACATCAGACATGGAGAAGATGACAACACCATCACCAGCAGTGGTGTTCTCGGTGATCCTCCCAAGGCCGCTTTTGATGACATGATTGCCATATAAGAAAGACATCTCGGAGGTGGGCTTGAGCCAGACCTTGTGCTTGGCATGGGCAGCAAGGAGGTCAAGGGACTGGACAGTGAGGTGGAAGACGCCGGACTTCGTGAACTTGCCAAGGCACGTTCCTAGGGAGACGAGATTGTCACGGGAGATGTTGGTGGCACGCTTGACGATGGAGTCAGCGACGTAGAAGACACGGTTCTTCTGGAGGCGGAAGCAGTAGTGGCCACCGGTGCCAATAGGGCCTTCAAGGGCGGGGCGATCAATGATGTGCTTAAGGTTGGTGCCGGTGAACTTGAAGAGCTTCTCAAAGACAGCCGTTGTCTCTGCCTCATCCAAAGGTCTCATCTTATAATTCCTGATGTGAAAAAGAAGCAAGCGTAGTTCTAGTGCTGCATATAAAAAAAAGGAAACGAAAAGCAAGACAAACAAAGAAATATAAACTGATGCTTATCTACCAAAGCAAACAGCCAGCACATGTAATTTATGTACATTGTAATTAGCATCATCTTTATTTATGTAGATTGTAACGAGTATCATCATAATGCTGGAAATAAAAGGAAATCAACTAAGGATGCTTATCATTTTTCACAAGGGAACAGAGCCATATGCTCAAACATAGTTGCACAAGTCAGAATAGAACCTGCTTTAGAATCAAGGAAGGGAAAATCAGTTAACTAGACCGATCCAACTGATTTAATCTAAGGAATCAGTCCACTCAAATCAGCCTGACTCAGTCTGACATGATAAAAATTTCATACATCCACTTCATAAATCCAATATTAAATATCACAAACATACGCACAAAACTATTTATAACCCCACAAACAAGCATACTTATAAACATCTAACTGCTACAAGTAAATTAATTCAGAGAACAGGTTATAAACAACTGAAACTGTTTCCTGGAACCAAATTTTCGGAACAAGCCGTCTTGGATATCAGGCGGCGATCGCACAAGCTCCACAAAGCTACCAATCAGACAGGTACGGGCATGCGGCAATAAGCAGTCACGCTCAAAAAATAACGAAAAAATCGCGTTTTGCACTAAAAAAATCATATTTTGCAAAAATTTGCAAAACCATTTGCACTATTTGAGAATCCCAACTTGTTCTAGTATTGAAGCCCAAAATTGCATTTTACTTAACAATGAGATGATCAAAAAATACTGAACAAGCGAGATGCAACGAAGTTCTAAATCAGATGTAATACAACATTTTGCATCAAACAAAACTTGTAATGCAATTTGCACATTACCTGAAGAGGGTTGAAATTGGGCTACAGGCTCGGCCTTCGACGGCGGTCCGACGGCGTGGCAGGCGACGGTGGTCGGCTGCCGGCGACCGTCTGCGGGTGGCGGAGTGTGGACGCGGGGAGTTAGGGCTTTAGAATCCTTCTGACCATTTTACCCACATGCAAAAAAAATTCTCTTTTCCGGAAATTTAATGGTATTTTCGTCTTTTCAATTTAAAACAGTTCAGTGTCAATTTTATTATAAAGAAATATCTTAAATAATCATATTTCAAAGTTTTCTTTATAAAATAGTTAAGTTTATAAAATTATATAAAAAATATTCATTTTTGAAATTTTTATATCAATTATTACTAAATTCTATCATTTTTTAAATAATGATAAAATACCCATAAATTTTATTTTTACTAATACAAAAATATATAATAGACAAAACTTATATTTAAAAATAAAAAAATACCTCATAAATATTAAATAGAATATAAAAATATATTATTAATGGGCTAAAAAAGCAAAAAAAAATCTTTATCGTATTTTGGAAAATTAAAAATAAAATAAATTGTAGGCCATCAAAAATAAAAAATAAAATATAAATATACATTTTTAGATGTTCGAATTTTGACTTTGAAATTGTTGCATTTTATTAAAAATTAAAACGTTTGTTTTATCCAATATATGTTTATTATGAATATGTTTTTTAAAAAATGAAATATTATTTATTACATAAAACACAAAAAATATGTTTAAAAAAATTTAAAGTTAGATTAAATTTATTTATCTCATTAAAATAAATATTATAAGTAAAATATTTTTAAAATATATGAATTGACTATATGTGAAATAAAAATTTGAGATATGACTATATCTAAAATAAATTTAAAATTTTGGTCATTTATAATAGGAAACATTAAAACTTGGATATTTACGATATTTTCCCTTTTATTTTTAAGAAATCTGATTTTTACTAATCGAGCCCGTATTTCTTAAAAGTGTTTAAAACAAATAATGATTATTTACAGTGTATGATTTAACTATGACTATTGTATTCATTATTTAAAGTAATAACACTAATAATATAAATTAGTCAAATACTTGAGCAGTGCATGGACATATTAGAAATAAATGACAATATAATAAATTGAACAAATGAAAATATGAAAGCAGAGGTTGCAGAAGATGAACAATAATTTATGATTGTCAGAAATATTATATTACTTTTCTTTAAGAAGTTAGTCATATAATCCAAATCTATTTAAGGTAAAACTTTTTAATAGATTTGTTTTTGTGCAATTGGTTATATATTGTTAATTCCTTTACGTAAGCTTTTATTGATTTTCTTACTCACTTTGAAAATAAAAAAAGCTTTTATCGATTCTCTGGTATAATCTTTTTAATTAGATTAATCATAAATTCACTAGAAAGTGAGTGAGATTGAAGGAAGAGCTAAAGGCTTCAATGGATTTTAAAGAGAAGAGTTGATGTTGTAAAAATCCTTATAACTATATTGATATTTTCAAAAAAATAAAATAAAATGAAATTATATCAGGCCTATTGAAAAAGGTTAAGATTAGTTCATGAATCATTTTCAATTGCTTAAATAACAATGTGTGCTGCATGATCATCAGGGCATGAAATTTTAGATGAATTTAAGATTAATGGTTAAATGATATATTGAGGTGGCAAACTATTATAATATAATTTATTTTTTTATTTTTATTAATTAAAATCTAATATTTTTACGAGAGGACTACTTTCCACCGTTCTTAGTTAAGAAGAACATATAGACCACAGTTTTGCATGGTCAAATGATCAACTTTGGCTCTATATACTTTCATTTATGGTTTATTTTGTAAAACCCACGACTCGAGTCAGGGTTTTATATTCAGAACCTGTCGGTTCGACCGTTATTTTCGAGTCGAGTCAGATTCAGAACACGTGTGCTGAGCCGACGCCAGTCGTGCATATGAGCTATGAGGGTCATGCGCACCCAAGCATATGATGATAACGTCATGAACACAGCAGAACAGAATGAGTTATCAGAATATATGAGAGTATGCCAGTTATTTTTTTATTTATATATAGTGAACCGTAGAATTAGTTTTAGGCCGTTTACCGCGTTAGGACGCGCTACAAGCAGTTTGGATGGGTTGATAGTTCTAGAGCATATCATTACGATGTTTTAGTGTTTGTTTAATTTTACGGAATTTTTCCCGATTTTTATGAATTTTTTTAGGATTTAATACGACTTAGTTATTATACTTGACTCGAGCCGGAGATGAGTCAAGTCTTATTTACAAGTTTGCCACCCAACCATTTTTCTCCCCTCCCGACATCTTCTTCCCAAACCCTTGCCCCGACGCCGCCCCGGTGCAGCGTCGCGCCGTCGCTGTCGATGTCGCTCGGCCGCCGATCGACGCTGCCTACCCCCTCCATGGTGTTGCCGTGCCGCCCCGACCAGCCTCGGCCGCTGCCAGGCCGCCGTGACGCTGGAATCGCCTCGCCTAGCGCCGCGGCTACATTTCGGTCGCGTCGCCGATTCCGCCGCCGGCGACCGTTGCCGCCACGATCAGGTGGTCGCCTTAGCACCCTCGACCGCCCAGCGACGTTTCCCGACCGGCGCGGAGGCCATCGCCGCCCAGACCGGCCGGATTTCTTCACCCACCGCCGCCGCTCTGTTTTAGACATTTTCCGGCGAGCCGCCGCCTCCGCCGACCACGTCGACGTCGTAGACGCGTCGGGCTCGCCGAGCCGGTCCCAATGGTACCCAACATGACCACCTTCCGGCCACTAGACGCCGCCGGCGACTGTTGCCGGAAAACCGCCGGAGAGGTGCCGGAAAACCACTAAAGCCGCCGGAAAACTGCTAGAACTTGCCGGAAAACCGGATTCACTGGAGTTCGCCGGATCTTCCACTGAGCTCATCCAGTCGATCTGATCGAACTTCGGACGCTGATGAGTGCCGAATTCGAGCTCCGAGATGCGCGACGAAACCCTAGTCGTCGCCGATTGCCGACGATGTGAGGTATAATTACCTCTAATGTGATTATTTAAAATTGATGATGATTGTTAGTATAGCATGTTAGAATTGAGTAGTTGTCATGATGAATGCCAGATTATGAATGAAGTAAAGATGTGCATGATGTGATTAATAGGGAATGATAGTTAAGTGATCTGATGAACTAAAGTAAATTTGAGCATGATAATCGAGTACAACGTAACTTAGGAAATATAATTAGATTGATGTTAATAGGATAAGTTGGAATTACTTTCACATTTATAATTGTTGATTGTTATGGTTGAAGTTTGTATTGTGAATGTGTTTGATCATGACGAGTTTGATTCATCATTTAGTTAGCGGGCGTTAGTATTTAGTTTTGATGTGTAGGTACGGAGTAGGAGCTCGCCGCCTAGGCGCGATGACACGCTTGGAGCTTCTACCAGGTCCATTTAGGACTCGTCTCTGTTTTACGCTCTTTTCTATTGTATGTTTATTTTATTATCTGCAGGACGGGTTAAGTGGCGTTTTATCGGATCCCACTTAACTCGGGCCATTTAACCGAACAGTTTTTCGGATTAATAACCCCTCGAGGATGAGATCCCTCGAGGATGATTTCGAAAACAAGATCCACCACAAGTTGCCTTCGGGCCTATTATATAAATCCCTACCCAGCCCTTATATATATATATATATGTAGTTTTCGCGTTTTCAGTGAGACGAGAGATAGAGAAACCGACTACACGTACCATGAGCGGATGCCGTGACAGTCAAAGCGGGCTCTGGATTAGTGCCAGCGGACTGTTCCATTCCCGAGGGATCCTGACAACTCCGCGTTTGAGTTCCTCACACCCGGAGAACGTGGAGGTTTACGGGTACTGTTTAGTACAGCGCATGTCCGGACTTGTGGTTCAAAGGGTACTAAAGGCGACTGCCTGAGAGTACTCGGCCTTCGTGCTCAAGGCCAGGAGAAATATGGAGGTTAAGGAGAGGGCTTAGGATAAAGTTTTATGTGAAGTACTGAAAAAGAAGTGCCGTGAGTGGCACAGTACCAGATAGATCAGGATGCTACCGGGTCTGCAGCCCAGTGGCTCCTCAGTAGTGCCCTTCAGAGTGTTCACGTGGAGCATATGATGTTTTCTTTCATATGAGAGTTTGCTCTCATAGCCAGCTTGTTATAGTTATTTTATTTTCTGGACCAGTAACACTTGTTACTGACGTGTTTTTATACTATATATAGGTAACAATTACGAGTTGGAGGAGCCAGCTTGGACGGAGGAGCACTGTTGTCGCTTGCACACATGTCAGTCAATTGAGTGTTTATATTGTGTTTATGATATTATTATATGGTGTGAATAAATGCTTGAAACATGATGATGTGACGTGATTAGTTGTTAAAATATGAATGTTATGACATGATGAAAAGCTAAGATATGATGACAAGAGGTGAGATGTGATTAGAGTGCGTAGCAGACAGTGTGGCCCAAGTTTTATAATGAATATACAGTATATTAGATTATGTGTGATTAAAATTGTTGATATATGCATATATATTGGTATATATTGTTTTGACAGGGTGGACCCTAATTGCACTTTTAGGGGAGATTCTGTCCGTTTTATTTTAGAATTTTCATTGAGTTTGATCGTAATTGTATTGGTGTGTGTTTGAATTGCATGTCATTCATGTAGTACCATGTTAGGGTTTTGTGCATTCATCAATGCATTGACGAGTTGTATCTTCATCTTAAGACGCCGAGATTGGATCCGCATGAGTTAGGTTCGGGTTAGCCGACCTAACCGGGGCCTGTAACATACCGGTTCGGTTCACGAGCGTGGATCGGATTTGGGGTGTTACACATATACCTGCAATGTGTAATGTATAATGATGGTGTTGCATGTTGTGTGAATGATGATAGTCATGTTGTATTATGTCTTGATAAACTGCCTATGAAATAAATATATAAATGTGAATGAACCGGGAGCCTTGGAGTTCAGACCTGGCTCAAATGAAAACAAAAGATAATGACTGAATGCCATGATAGATTGTCATATTTTATATTATTTTGATAGAATATTTATATATCCCTGTTGTGGATAGGTTGGGCCTTATTGCACTTTTAGGGGAAACTCTGTCCATTTTTCTATAGAAATAGATAATTTTCTTTTGATTTCTCATTTATTTTGTTTGTCCTGTTTTTGCTTGCACGTCATGGCATACATGTAGGATTGCATTAGACCCCAATTTTTTCATCCATGTTTTGCATGTCACATCTCCATCTTAAGATGCAAAAGGCAAATCTGAGTCGGCTTAACCGGTGACATTTGGAGGTCGGTTCACAGGTGAGCCAAAACGGGGTGTTACAATTCCTGTTTCTAAAGGAGACAAATTCAGTCTCAATCAATGCCCTAAAAATGACACAGAAGGAAAGGAAATGCAAAAGACTCCCTATGCTTCAATAATAGGAAGTTTTATGTATGCTCAAGTATGTACGCGTCCAGATATTGCGTATATTGTTTGAAATCAAATCAACTTGAGATCATTGGGTATTCTGATTTTGTTTTTGCTAGATGTCAAGATAGTCATCGATCTACTTATGGCTATTTCTACCTGCTTGCTGAAGGGGCTATTTCTTGGAAGAGTGCTAAACAGACATTCATAGCTTCTTCCACCATGGCAGCTGAATTTATAACTTGTTATGACGCATCTAATCAAAGAATATGGTTGTAGAATTTTGTCACAAGGCTACGCATTGTTGATAATATTGAAAGAACACTTAAGTTATTTTGTGACAATCAGTTTGCAGTATCATATTCAAATAACAACATAAGCTTATCTAAATCAAAACATATAGAGATCAAGTTCCTTGTTGTGAAAGAAAGAGTTCAAAGTGGTAAAGTTTCTATAGAGCATATTGGGACAAAATCCATGGTTGCGGATCCGCTTACTAAAAGTTTACCACCCAAGGTCTTTCATAAGCATGTTAGTCATATGGGTGTAGTATCATTTGATATGCTACTCTAGTGTGAGTTTATTTTGTTGGAGTATTTGGTTTATGTTTTACTTTATTTTGGTGATCTCATAAAGTTGGACCAGTTAAAAATAGGCATGTTAGATCAAATTCCATGTCATTTTCATATTACACGTCTATACTTGATCTACATTATTTAATTATGTTGATGTATATGGCTATGGATAGGTTTAGTTACGATAAATAAAATAAAATCGCTTTGATCCTATATTAATATTAATTAATGGATGAGATTATTATTTTGGAATAATAGCGTATGTTATTTTTTAGAGCTCATAAGGTTATATACAATTATCTTTGTATATATATAGTCCAAGTGGGAGATTGTTGGATGTTAGATAAAAATATATACATAAATTTAAAATTGTATCATATACTGTTATTTAAGCTTGGGCTAAATTTAATTTATCTATTAAAGTTAAAGTTTATGGGCTATTAATATAGGTATGGATTCAATGAGTAGATATCATTTTTGTAATTTCTCTTTTATGATAGGTTAAATTGAAATTATGAAAACTTAAGTTATAAATAGGGGGTTAGGGTTCCCGAATTTATATGTAGTTTTCATTTTAGCAGCTCATCGTTTAGAAACTTTGGTCTTAAAAATTAGTATTAAATTTGGAAGAACAAAATCGTAAAAAAGAAAAGAATCAATTTTCCTTTATGGATTCAAGTATGCTCCCGCTATCTAATTTTATTTCTTGATGATTTAATCTGAAGAAAATTAAGGTTTTATATTGATGGTTTTATCATTTGCATAATTTTGTTAAAGATAAAATATCTCAACAGGAAGAACACCAATGGAGGTAGTTAGACAATTTGAGAAATGGCTTAAAATCAAGGACACTCGGCAAAACATTGTTGTATTGTCAGGCATTCCCTACCACTGGTTAGATTGTAAGCAGTTTCTAAGGGCAGTTGATAGGGTTATGTTTGTGTTCTTGGTGATTGATTTGAATACATATCTATGATCAAAATAGAATTTTTGATTTGTAACTTTTGCCTAAGAGCATGTTTGCATGGATGGAAAGGATAAAAGAAACAAATATCAATACTGCAGTTTGTGGGTTTTCTTTGGATTGCAGGTTTTGATAAGTTAACTTTTTGTCCCTGTGAGTCTTGTGACTGTGAGCCTTGGGCAAAAAATTTTATGCATAAAGATTTGTTGTTTAAAATGCAACAAAAAAACCATTGAAGTATGCCATTTGTTTTTCTTTCTATTTTAGAATGTGAGGGAAATTTTCAAAATTTCCATGTCATTTATTCATTTTTTGAGTTTTATTTTTTTGTTTTTTGTTTTTGTTCTTTTAACCAACCAAAAATGTAATGCATGCTAACTCGATTGGAGGATGCCACAATATAACATCATAAAAAATGAATGATATATGTATGGATAGTATCAGTATGTAGTTAATTTGTATACAATGTAGTGTTTTAGAAGTTAAGCAAATGTCTTGCATGATTTACAACCCAAAACAGGTATGATCGTTCCGTTGAAAAAATGTGGATATATGCTTTTTTCTTAATAGGAAATCAATTGAGATTACACCATGCATTGCTTAGTATGTATCGATGAATTTTTAACTTTTACATCTCTCTTTTCCACCGGCAATAAATTTTTGCTCTTATCCCATGGACAGGACGGCAGCCAACTGCTCAACTCATGTTTTGATAAGCCGAGCTCGGCTTGGTTGGATGAATATTGAACCGAGCTGGCTCGTCTTGTCTTGTCTCGTCTCGTCTGTTCCCATGGAGATGCTGACGGGGACATTCGGCATCTCCACTGGGAGGAGCCAAGACCAGTTCAAGAAGTAATTATCTTGTTAGAGAATAATCTATATCTTTAACATAAAGTTAGTGGCTGATATATATGTGGAACTGAAGTGTTAGACTTTTGAGCATATAGGTCCAAGCCTAACTTATATTATTTTACATATATGGTTTCGAGTCAGATGACATCCGAGCTAATTCGTTTCACGCTGTGATTTCGTCCATAAGTGGCTGAAAAGAAGCAAGTCCAAGTTCAAAAGAAATACAGACTTATGTACACATATAAAGCTCAACGGCTGGTACACATGTAAAGGTCAGAGGCTTGTACGCGCAAGACAATATTAGAAGATAATATATATTCACGAACATACTGTTGAGAAAAATCCCTTTAAGTTGGAGATCAACAATAGCGAGCACAAGATTTAGGAAAATAATGCCTGAGAAATAAAATAAAATAAAAACAAAAGACCAGAAATTTAACGTGAAAAACCTTTTTTCTATCGAGAGTTAAAAACCACGGGACAACAACTAACAATTCACTACTGCAACCAAAGATTATAGTCATCAAATATATAGAGATATATAAGAAAATTACTCACTCAACATATACTATTGAGATTACTAGATTTTTCTCTCTCTCAATATTCTATATAAGATTAAACTCGTGAATAATATTTTTCCTTCTTTTTTTATCTCTATATCGCTTCTCTATCTCTCTCTTTTTTTCTCCTCTTGTCTTTCTTGTATTGTTTTCTCTGCTTGTCTTGTTTTTAGAATGAGGCAAATGAAGATTAATTTATAGAGAAGCTTTGAGACCCTTCATCCTCCATGGAAAAACAAACAAGTCACTGTAACACCCCGTTTCGGCTCACCCGTGAACCGACCCGGAAATGTCACCGGCGACCGAACCGTTCGCTAATCTACTGGGTTCGGTTAAGCCGACCCGGATCTACCCTCGGTGTCTCAAGATGGAGATGCAAACATGAAATGCATGGATGGGATGCGTGGGTTCTAACGTAGTCCTACATGCATGCTATGATGTACAAGCAAAGACAAGACAAAATAATAAATGAGAAACCAAAAGAAAATATATACTATTTTATAAAAATACGGTAACACATACTAATCTACCATGACATTCAACCATTATCTCATTCGTTTTTACCTAAGCCGAGTCTGAACTCCAAACTCACTACTCATTCACATTTATCCATTCATTTCATATCAAGCAATTTATCTAAACAAACACATCCAAATTATCATTCACGTAGCATTAACACATCATTATTATACATTACACGCGGCAGGTACATGTGTGCGCGGTTCCGTGCTGCTCCTCCGCAGTCCCGACAGCTTTCATCGCTCGCATTCCTCACCTACATATATATAGAAAAACCGTCAGTAACGAGTGTTACCGGCCCGGAAAATAACTAATATCAATCTGGCACAGGAGAGCAAACTCTCCTGTTGAATCAAAACCATATACTTCCTCAAGAACTCTCATCAGGGCACATACGGGAGCCGTCGCCATCGGGTCGACAGCGTCCCCCTATCTTTCACATTCTCATGCCTCGGCCATTTCTCTATTGCTTCTCGCGTCAAATCTCATTCCTTTCCGCCCTCTGCACCTTCCATATTACTCCTGGCCTTGAGCACGAAGGCCGAGTACTCTCAGGCAGTCGCCTTCAGTACCCTTTGAAACCACAAGTCTAGACATGCGCTGCAATGCAGTACCCGTGAACCTCCACACTTCTCCGGGTTTGAGGAACTCAAAGGTGGAGTTGTCAGGATCCCTCGGGAATGAAACGGCCCGCACACCATTCCAGAGCCCACTGTCGACACACACGTGCCCGTTCGCGTAGCACGGTAGTCGGATTTCCCTCATTCAGTCTCTCACAAAAACACGAAAACTATACATATATATAGGTCTGGGTTGGGATTTATACAATAGGCCCGAAGGCAACGTGAGCTGGATCTGAAGTTCGAAAACAAACTCGAGGGATCTCATCCTCGAGGGTTATTAATCCGGAAAATCGTTGGCTAAATGTGTAACACCCCAAATCCGGTTCACTCTCGTGAACCGAACCGGCATGTTACTGGCCCCGGTTAGGTCCGCTAACCCAAACCTACTCATGCGGATCCAATCTCGGCGTCTTAAGATGAAGATACGATCTATCATGAATGAATAAATGCGCAAAATCCTAACATGGTACTACACGAATGACATGCAAATTAAATTTCACACCATCATAATTATGATCAAAAATTCTGAAATAAAACATACAGGGTCTCCCCTAAAAGTGCAATTATGGGCCCACCCTGTCAAAATAATATATATATATATATATATATATATATACACATGCATCCATGATTTCATTCACATAAAATCTAACATCTCATGAATTCATTCTGAAGCTGGGGTTTCAACCCACCACGATTCCACTGCGCATCTCTAGTCGTGTTCACATTCTATCATGTCTCATGCATTTGAACATGTCATTCATAATATAATAATATAACAACACAATATTAAACATTCAAAAATCTAACATGTGTGTGTGCAGAAGACCTCATTGCTCCTCCGTCCTGGCCGGCCCATCCGTCTCGTGCTTATCACCTACATATATATAAGAAAAACGTCAGTAACAAGCGTTACTGGTCCGGAAAATAAAATAACTATAACAAACTGGCTATGAGAGCAAACTCTCATATCAAAGCAAACATCATACTCCACGTGAACACTCTGAAGGGCACTACTGAGGAGCCACTGGGCTGCAGACCCGGTAGCATCCCGAACTTACTGCTCTGCTGCTGGTACTGTGCTACTCTCAGCACTTCTTTTTCAGTACTTCTCGTGAAACTTTATCCTAAGCCCTCTCCGAACCTCCATATCTCTCCTGGCCTTGAGCACGAAGGCCGAGTACTCTCAGGCAGTCGCCTTTAGTACCCTTTGAACCACAAGTCCGGACATGCGCTGTACTAAACAGTACCCGTAAACCTCCACGTCCTCCGGGTGTGAGGAACTCAAACGCGGAGTTGTCAGGATCCCTCGGGAATGGAACAGTCCGCTGGCACTAATCCAGAGCCCGCTTTGACTGTCACGGCATCCTCTGCATGGTACGTGCAGTCGGTTTCTCCATCTCTCGTCTCACTAAAAACTCGATAAAACTATATATATATAGGCCTGGGAAGGGATTCATATAATAGGCCCGAAGGCAACTTGTGGTGGATCTTGTTTTCGAAATCATCCTCGAGGGATCTCATCCTCGAGGGGTTATTAATCCGGAAAATGTTCGGTTAAATGGCCCGAGATAAGTGGGATCCGATAAAACGCCACTTAACCCGTCCTGCAGGCATTAAAACAAACATACAATAGAAAAGAGTAAAACAGACGAGTCCTAAACGGACCTGGTAGAAGCTCCAAGCGTGTCATCGCGCCTAGGCGGCGAGCTCCTACTCTGTACCTACACATCAAAACTAAATACTAACGCCCACTAACTACATGATGCATCAAACTCAACCAACATCAATCACAAAATCATCATCAAAATAACAATCAAATAATTATAAGAGTAACTAATCCTAACTCAACTACTCATACCATATTTTATTCTGTTCTTCTAAGTTACATCGTACTAGATTAACATGTCCATACACAATTCATCTCATTAGATCACTTCCTTCACTAATAATCTCATCATGCACATCTTTATTTTATTCATTGTCAAGACATTAATCATGATAATTAATCAACCCTAGCATGCTATGCTAACAATTATCATCAATTTTAAATAAATCAATCAGAGGTAATTATACCTCACGTCGTCGGCAATCGGCGACGGCTAGGGTTCCGTCGCGCGTCTCGAAGCTCAAATTCGGCGCTCAT
>JAURVB010000614.1:0-14659 GCA_033002965.1 Piper betle | reverse complement strand
CCTGATTTGTAATTACGTCTGACTGTGACCCGTTAACCCTAATACAGTAATGGGGTGTTCGCCTGGGACGGAGATGAGGGATGAAATACTCACACAGTAACTGGAGAGTGAGGGATGAAATACTCCCTCCTCCTGCATATATATACACTTCAACCATTCCCTCTATTAAATTCTCATACCCCATCATCCATTGGTATTTCCTAGGTTTAACGACCCTTTTATTAAATTCTCACACCCCATCATCCATTGGTATTTCCTATGTTCAACGACCCCTTCTCCTTTTATACGGGATAAATGACGGCTAGGGTTTGTTGAAGCACCCTTTCACCATAATTCCTTTAATTGGGTAATTGGGTAATTAACACGGTACACTTAACCTTTTCACTCAACCTCTTAAATGGTATGGTTCACTTAAATAGTTAAATGGATAATTAATGTGTTCGACTCGACTGATTCAACTAGAATCGTCCGATTAGAAATTACTTTTAAATTTAACCGGGTAATTAATACTTAACCAGCTAATGAAAATTTTTTTTTCCGGGTCTTTACAAAAAGACTACGGCCGGGGTGTGCGAGACACTTGCACTAAAATTGGTAGTGAGAGCTTCCCTACGAACGGGGCATAGCAATCACCCGAGTGCAGTGATAGCTACCCCACAAAAAAGACTATGGCCGGGGTGTGCGAGGCACTGGCACTGGAGACGGTAGTGGTAGCTATAAGAACCGTGAAAATATATGAAAATTTTTATTTTTGATGAATGGATATGGTTGGTTATCAAGTAGACCGGTCACTGTTCAACGTAAAGCCAAACCCTAACCTTAGAGAAGACGTAAGGCCAAACTCTGGCATTAGAGAAGACTAACCCAACCTAGAGAATACTGATTAATGAACAGATGATGGGGTAAGAGAATTTAATAAAGTGACTCGTTGAACCTAGGGAATACCTATACATGAATAGATGTGAGAATTTAATTTAGGAACTCGTTGAAGCATATATATATAGGAGGAGGGGGTTAGGGAGGAAAGGGAGTCCACTCCTTCTTGCCTCTTCTCCAGTGCCTTTCCATTGTGGTGTAAGTATTTCACACATCTTCTTAGTTTCTTTTCCATTAGAACTCTTACATGCATGGTTGCAATGCATAAATTCATTAGAAATACCTTGCTCAGTTGCTGGAACTTTTTGGTATAAATTGCAATAGGTCTTTGGGTGTTGAGATATTGTATGGTTGGCAAATTAGATGGCAGATATGAAATTCACGTTTAACTAGTTTCAAGAAACCCTATTTTTTTTAGCCGCAATGTTCAAAATCTAATAATGGACATGTCAGAATGGAACAGACAGTCCATTAATAAATATCGGCCAATAGGGGGTACGATGGAATGGACCCATCGGATCAACCTAATACAGTGGTACGGTGGAATGGACCCATCGGCCAATAGGGGGTACGGTGGAATGGACCCATCGGCTCAACCTAAAAGTGGTACGATGGAATGGACCCATCGGCTCAACCTAATAGGGGGTACGGTGGAATGGACCCATCAGCTCAACCAAATAAGTGGTACGGTGGAATGGACCCATCGGCCAATAGGGGGTACAGTGGAATGGACCCATCGGCTCAACCTAATACAGTGGTACGGTGGAATGGACACATCGGCCAATAGGGGGGTACAGTGCAATGGACCCATCGGCTAAACCTAATACAGTAGTACGGTGGAATGGACCCATCGGCCAATAGGGGTGTACGGTGGAATGGACCCATCGGCTCAACCTAATAAGTGGTACGGTGGAATGGACTCATTGGCCAATAAGGGGTACGGTGGAATGGACCCATCGGCTCAACCTAATACAGTGGTACGGTGGAATGGACGCATCGGCCAATAGGGGGGTACGGTGGAATGGACCCATCAGCTCAACCTAATACAGTAGTACGGTGGAATGGACCCATCGGCCAATAGGGGGGTACAGTGCAATGGACCCATCGGCTCAACATAATATAGTGGTACGGTGGACTAACCCATCGGCCAATAGGGGGTACGGTGGAATGGACCCATCGGCCAATAGGGGGTACGGTAGAATGGACCCATCGGCTCAACCTAATAAGTGGTACGGTGGAATGGACCCATCAGCCAATAGGGGGTACGGTAGAATGAACCCATCGGTTTAACATAATAAGTGGTACGGTGGAATGGACCCATCGGCTAATAAGGGGTACGATGGACTGACCCATCGGCCCAATATTTTATATTGGCACGGTGGACTAACCCATCAGCCAATAGAACTACAAGATAATATGGGGTACGATGGAATGAACCAATCGGCATTTAGTAGTTTTATTTTGGTAACACCTGGCCAGCTAGGCCCATAATATTGTGAAAAATGGCCAGGTCGTTACAGTAGCCTCCCCACAAAAAAGGCTACGGCCGGGGTGTGCGGATCACAGCGGATACCTCCTTCGCATTGTTTTGGAGTCTAGCGGAATCGCTCCCCCGCATGTTAAAATAAACATAAGGAAATAGTGGAATGTACTTGTTTTGTTTTATCTATTATACTACTTAGTGTTGTAATCACTAACGCGGAATTGCCTCCGTAAGTGTGCAGATACAGGATTAGGTGATTGACATCCAGAGTATGAAGCAAAATAAATATGAGGACTCCTTTTTTTATTTAATTGAGAAATAAGTGTGGCTGCTGGGAAATAGTCCAAGACTGTGGGATCTTTATATATGTTTTTGTTAAATGAAAATGTTAGATATATTTGCTTAATTGTGAGTAACACCTGGCTAGCTAGGCCCACAATGTTGTGAAAAATGGCCGGGTCGTTACAGAGATGGCGAGGGAAGCAACTGAAAAGGTGAAACTCATTCAGCAAAGGCTTAAGGTAGCTCAGGATTGACAGAAGAGTTATGCTGATACTCGAAGGAGGGACCAAGAGTTCCAAGTTGGGGAGTTTGTGTACCTAAAAAGACATCTCCTTGGAAGGGGGTGACCATAATTAGAATTTCAGGGAAGTTGAAGCCAAATTCATAGGATGGTTCCCAATCCTGGATCGAGTTGGAAACGGTTCATATAGACAAGCATTACAACCAAGCCTAGTTGGAGTACACAATGTTTTCCATGTGTCAATGCTAAAGAAATATGTACCAGATGAAGATCATATAATCACAAATTTTGAAGAGTTAGAGCTACAATCAAATTTAACCTATGAGGAAAAGCCGATTACATCCTAGCAAGAGAAATAAAGGCACTCAGGAACAAGGAAATTCCTTTCGTAAAAGTATTGTGGAAAAATCAGGGGTCAGAGGAAGCTACATGGGAGACTGAACAAGAAATGACAAGGAAATTCCCTAGCCTATTCGTGGCATAAGATTCTTGTCATTGTAGCATGAACTGATCCCACAGATAAAATTAATCATGATTGTTCTATTTCCCGTTATGATATTTCTGGTATGAAACATTTCTAAGTTGGGGAGATTGTAAATACTGTGAAAATAATAATAATAATAATATATTCGACGCGGTCCAAGAAGGACCGAATGTATTATATTCTCTACCTAGTTAATTCTACCCGGTTATTTATTTACCCAATTAAATGAAATGCTGGTGTTAGGGTGTTTTCACATACCCCAGCAGTCATTTCATTTTATTTTCATGATGGACGTCCTCCTCACCCTAGCCTTCGTTCGCATTTTATTCTCCTCTTCCTTACTGGTGCCGACTTCTTCCTCTTTGCTTGGGTATCCTTCCTATCTCCCTCTGCTTAATTTTCTTGCATGCATATTCTTTTTAATTGATAATAAGCTTGATAAACATGAGAAATAAAGTCTGAAATCAACAATAAACAACTAAAACTAAACTATAAACTGAAATTCGCCAATGCCGACGAGTGCAAAAATTTGAGCAAGGATGGGCGACTATAAACAATTGCAAGGCAGCCCCGCTCACAACCCCAACGACCTCTCTGGCTGCTGGGTCAAGGGCATGGCTCGCTTGGACCCTTGCTGCCGATGGGTGGTGGAGTTACAGCGGTTTGTGGGTGGAATTTCAAGGATGAACACTGATTCGAGACACCTATACCAGTTCGCAAGCAAAGGCTCATGCCGTGCATGCTCACCGCGCTTGGCCTTGATGTTGAGTCGCTGTGCAGGGAGATTGGAAGAGTTCCCAGTCGTGCTGCTGGCCGAACAGAGATCACCTTGCAGTCCCGACAGTGCTACTGGCCAAGAGTCGCTTCTTGGTGCAGAACAGAGTTTGGACGTGGATAGATGCTATAAAGCACGAGCTTTATACTTCCAATTGGATTGCTAGAGAAGGGAAGCAGTTAGGGAAGGAGGTGATCTGGTTTGGGTTGAAGAAGAAGACGACGGGACCTGTTTTCTGGTGTAAAGAAGGTAGGAGAAGAAAATTGGGGAAAAAGAAGATGGTAGTTTTGTAAATATGGGTTGACTCAATACGGCTTGAGTTAAAAATAATACTAACTCATAATAAATCTTTAAAAATAATTATTCTAGTGTGTTATGGATTAAATTTACGAAACTAATTAATTATTAGATGAAATCGACATGGACATAAGTAATAAAAAAATACGGTAATGATAAACGGTCGATAATTAATTGTCATATTATAATCAATTAATTTTAAATCCGATGTTTATAAGGGATTAATGAACTAAAGATTTCACCTTTACCATATAAAATTTAATATTAGGTAAATAAACTGATTATTTTAATAATGAGTCACAAGCGTTGAACCTAAGTAGCATAATGAAAATAAATAAAGTTCGAAACTTTAATGAGTTGAATAATTTAAAATAATTGTATTAGTAATATCTTTGAATTAGGATTATACAAATTAATTCAATTAATTTAATCATATGACTAAATTAATTAAATTACTATTAATAATGATGGCGACTAAAAATTATAACCGTAAACTAAATTGTTAAAACTGTGAATATATATATATATATATATATATATATATAATATATTCGACGATGTCCGGAAAGGACTGAACGTGGTCCAAGAAGGACCAAACGTATTATATTCTCTATCCGGTTAATTATTTACCCAATTTTATTATTTACCCGATTAAATGAAATACAGGTGTAGCGGTGTTTTCACATACCCTAGCCGTCATTTTCATTTTTATAATTTTGAAAGAGGAGATCATTTTTGGTGTAAGGGGGTGTCTTCCTCACCTTAGCCGCCTAGTTCTCCTCTTCCTTGCCGATGCTTCTTCCTTGCTTGGGTATCCCTCCTATCTCCCTCTTCTTAATTTTCTTGTGTGCATATTTTTTTTAATTGATAATAAGCTTGATAGTCATGAGAAATAAAGTTGGAAATCAATAATAAACAACAAGAATTAAACTGAAAACTGGAATCCCGTCCATGGCCAAGTAGTCTAAAATTTTGGCAAGATGGGTGTAACGACCTGCCATTTTTCACAATATTGTGGGCCTAGTTGGCTAGGCGTTACTCAAAATTATACCAAACCAACCTTGTAACGACCAGCCCTAACCTGTCCGGGCGTTACTTATATGTTACATGATTTCTATTAAAACTATAAGTATGACTCATTCAAAGTAAATTATGGTTAGTAAAGACATAATAATAATAGTTCCACAGTCTTGGATCATTTCCCAAAGCCACATGTATAACATAAGAAAATAAAAGGAAGTCAAATTTATTATCCATTCTCCTACCCTGAGTTCGTAAAAGAACTACCAACCATACTTTCATTCTTCCTTAAGTGAGCTGAAATTAAACAATCTTGATTAGCCTACATACCCATGTCGGGATCAAGCTCAATGTAGTTCTATAGGCTCTCAGGTCATTCTGAGATTGAAAGTTTGTCTCCCAGTTCATTCTGAGATTAGGAGGTCTCCCAGGTCATTCTGAGATTAGTCATTTTTGGCTGTTAGGTCCATTCTGACATGCCCATTATTAGCTGTCAGGTCCATTCAGACATATCCATTTTTAGCTGTCAGGTCCATTCTAACATGTCTATTATTAGCTGTCAGGTCCATTCTGACATATCTATTATTGGCTGACAGGTCCATTCTGACATACCTATTATTGGCTATCAAGTCCATTCTAACATGTCCATTATTGACTGTCAAGTCCATTCTGACATGTCCATTATTTGCTGTCAGGTCCATTCTGGCATGTCCATTATTGGCTGTCAGGTCCATTCTAACATGTCCATTATTGGCTGTCAGGTTCATTCTGACATGTCCATTAACAAAACAACTAAGCAATTCAAAGAATCCCAACAATTCTTACCAATCGAAGGATGAAGCAAAGCAGCACACCCACAACGAAACAAACACCCGACCCCAATGACTCACAGCAGTTCATACCAAGTAGTCGACAAAAAGCCCATGCATAAGACGCTAGGGATCTAGCAACTTAGCAAGGCGTCTCCAACAAACCTTGCCTGCAAGAATCCTAATGGAAACAAATAATATGAGGGACAAAATACTCACACAAAAATGGGGAGGTCGCTTGGGACGGAGAGGAGGCAAGAAGAATTTGACGGCTAGGAAAAAGTTTTTTTCCCCCCTCAACGATCCCCTCCTCCTGCAAATACATACACTTCAACCATTCCCTCAATTAAATACTCATACCCCATCATCCATAGGTATTTTCTAGGTTCAACGAGCCCTGTCATTAAATTCTTACACCCCATCATCCATTCATAAATAGGTATTTTCTAGGTGACCTTAAGTCGAACCAAGGCCGGTCGACTTGATAACTAATCATATTGGTTCATCGATATTTATTTCATAATATTTAGGTTCGAGTCGTTTAATAAAAATTATAGTTTTTACAATGGGCGACTGTAAAAATGTTTGCAAGGCATTCCCTCACAACCCAGACGTCCTCTCTTGCTGCCCGGTTTACGATGGGTGGCAGAATTGCAGTTGCGAGTGGGCAGAGTTGCAAGGGTGATGGAAGTGGCAACGTTCTGCTGAAACAGACGTTGTCATGGCCGTTTCAGAGGATAGAGCTTGGCCTTGACGTTGGGTCGTCGTGCGGGGAGAAGGGGAGTATTCCCGGCGGTGCTGCTGGCCTGGAGTTGCACGACTTGGTGCAGAACATGATTCGCCTTGGATAGTTGCTATAATGCACGAGCTTAGGCTTCCAATTGGATTGCTAGGGTAGGGAAGCAGTTAGGGAATGACATGATATGGTTTTGGGTTGAACAAGAAGAAGGACGTGATCTGTTTTCTGGTGTAAAGAAGAAGGTAAGTGAAGAAGAACATTGGGGAAGAAGAAGATGGCAGTTTTGTAAATATGGGTTGACTCGATACTGACTCGAGTTAAAAAATAATTCTAACTTGTAATAAACTTTAAATATAATCATTTTTATGGGTTATGGGTAAAGTTACTAAACTAATTAATTATTAGACGAAATGAACATAGACATAAGTAATAAAACTATGGTAATGATAACGGTCGATTATTAATCGGCGTACTATAAGCGATTAATTTTAATTCAGATGTTTATAAGGGATTAATGAAATAAAGATTTCACCTTTACCATATTAAATTTAATATTAGGTAAATAAAGTGATTATTTTAATAATGAGTTAGTAAGGTAGAAAATGAGTTATTAAACTATAATCAGGTAAAAATCACAAGCGTTGAACCTAAATAACATAATGAAAATAAATAAAGTTTGAAACTTTATTGAGTTAAATAATTTAAAATAATTGTATTAGTAAAATCTTTGAATTAGAATAATACAATTTATTTTAAATAATTTAATCGAACAATTTATTTCATTAAATTGCTATGAATAATGATAGCGATTAAAAATTATAACTGTAAACTAAATCATCAAGATCGGGGTTAAGTAATTATCACCTCAAAGTAAAAATATACAATACTTGTTAATATTGTTGAATTTTAATAGTGATATATATATTAGTCATTTAGTTGCATGCATTTCTAGTCAAAGAAAATTATACTTATGTATAATTTTATGTTCTCGTTCATATTAGGATCGTTGGTCACAATTGCAGGTTCACCTATGAACTATCCAGGTCCATATAACTATTTAAAATGTTGTATTTTCCCTTGTTGGCTGACCTAGTGGCCTGAGCCTAGATTCTACCACCATGTGCTGGAACACAATCGGGGTCAAGGAATTGACTCAATCCGACACGGGGCCGCACCTTTAAAATTTCTATGTGGGAGTCTTAGTCGACTTGAGTATCTGATCACCATGCGCTGGAACGCAACTAGGGTTGGCTCAATTTGGCAGGGTAGCACCCTTGAAAGATTGAATACCTGCCTCCAAGCCGAAAGGCGTGACAAGGTGCAGTGGTGCAAGTAGGCTCATTATGCACTTGTGATATCGAGAGGGTGAGTCAATGGCAAATATCAGTAACTATAGGTCACAGGCCACGTAACGTGTGTGCGCAAACATGGGATGGTAACTGGATGGGGTGGCCACCCCTACTAGCATAATTGGAGCTCGACATAGGCTCATAATTACTAAAAGACTTGTGAAATGGTAATATGGAAGTATATTTACTTGTTTCATTTAATTATGCGGCTTAATGTTTTATTAATAACGTGGAATCACATCCGCAGTTGAGTAGCTTTGGACTGAAGAATAAAAGTGACCCAGGTTTGGTGAATTGATAATAAATTGGACCTCCTTATTATTCTCTTGTGTTATAATTATGACTATGGGAAACGGTCCGAGACTGTGGGACGGTTATTCTATATTTTAGAGAACATGCTTTATTTTTATCATTTATATGATTTATACATTGCCAGACCCAATTGCTGTATTAATATTTATGCAATGGAATATTATCATTACATCTATTCCATATTTTTAAGTAACGCCGGGCCCGTTTGGGCAGGTCGTTATATAAATCGTCAAGATCATGGTTAAGTAATTATCATGGCATAGGAAATTAAATACTTGGTTATAATTTAATAATTATTTTATTATTTGTTAAGTGTTAATTGTGATTTAGATAATTAATTTAAAATGTAAAGTAGGGTTTAAATGATTATATCACATGAATAATTTAATATTTAATATTGTCGAATTTTAATAGTTATATATATATTAGTCATTTAGTTGCATGCATTTCTATTCGAATAAAGTTATACTTATGTATAATTTTATGCTTTCGTTCAGATTAGGATCGTTGGTCACATTTGCAGGTTCACTTATGAACATTCCAGATCTGTATATTTATTTGAAATGTTGTTTTTTTCCTTTTCAGCAGCCCTGGTCGGGCTGTGCCCAGATTCAACGTACAATACACCAAGTGCAACCGGAGTCAAGGAATTGATTCAGTCCGACATGGGGCCGCACCCTTAAAATTACTAAGTAGGAGTGGACTCAATTCGGCACGAGGCAGCACCCTCTGAAAGATTGAACAACTAGCCCCATGCCGAAAGGGGTGACAGGGTGTAATGGCGTAAGACGGGTCATTATGCACTTGTGATACCAAGAGGGTGAGTCCATGGCAAATATCGGTAACTACAGGCCGTGGGCCATGTAGCGTGTGTGCGCATGCATGGGACGGTAGCTGGATGGGGGTGGCCACCCCTCCCAGCATATAACGAGCTCGATATAAGCTCATAACAACTAAAAGACTCTTGAAATGATAATGGGGATTTTATTTACTTGTTTCATTTAATTATGCCGCTTAGTGGTTTTATCACTAAGGCAGAATTGCCTCCGCAGGTGAGCAGCTTTAGATTAAAGAATAGAAGTGTAATTAGTGGTTCTTATACCAGCCTAGGCATGGTGAATCGATAATAAATTGGACTTCCTTTTTACCCTCTTTTGTTATAATTGGGCTATGGGAAATGGTCCGAGACATTGGGACGGTTATTTTATATATTGTCACATGCTATCAGAGCATGATTTCTTTTTATGAGTTATAAATGACTAGGCTTATTTGTTGTATTATGAATCATGTTCTAGAATGTTATGGTTACATCAATTATATTTTAGGTAACACCCTATCCGGTTCATACGGGTCGTTACACCCATAGCAGCAACAACAGAGAGGCACCCAGGGCCAAGGTCATGGGTAAAGTGGCAGAGGTCACAACCCACAAAGACTACAACAGAGGGTCCAGTTTCTGAGAGGTATGATGGCTGCAGTGGTAGGACAGGCCAGACAACAGACGGGCCCAGCATATGCGGCACCACCAGAATGCAGTGAGATAGTTAGATAGGGGTTGTGAATTGTTGATGGCCGCTTTGGTGTTGGCTGGGCAGAATGGTTCAGGGGACAAGCCTAGTGTCAAATAGATTGAAATTGTCAAGGAGTTTGCAAATGTCTTTTCAGATGAGAGAGAGGTTGATTTTGCTATAGATTTGATGCCAGGGACAACACCCATCTCTAGAACCCCATATAGGATGGCACCACTGGAACTCCGAAAGCTCAAGGAGCAATTACAGACGCTGTTGGATTAGGGCTTTATCCGACTGAGCATGTCACCATGGGGAGCACCAGTGTTGTTTGTGAAGAAGAAAGATGAAAGCATGCATTGATGTTACACCATGTAACTATCAAGAATAGATATCCTCTTCCTTGCATTGATGATCTGTTTGACCAGTTGAGCTCAGCAACGATCTTTTCAAAGGTTAACTTGAGATCCAGCTACCACAAGTTGAGGATTAGAGCAGAGAATATTCTGAAGACTGTGTTTAGAACGAGATATGGACACTACGAATTCTTGGTTATGCCCTTTAGATTGACAAATGCTCTAGCAGCATTCATAGACCTAATGAACAAAGTGTCAGTTCCTTTTGGCCCGATTTGTGATAGTCTTCGTGGATGACATTTTGGTGTATTCCTCATCGAGAGAAGAACATGAGAAACATCTCCACACTATGTTATAGACCCTAAGGGAGCACAGACTGTACAAAAAATTTGTAAAGTGTGACTTTTGGCTTTCAGAGGTCAACTTCTTAGGGCGCATTATATCAACAACAGGGATTTCAATTGATCCAATGAAGATAGAGGCAGTTGTACAGTGGGGACAACCGAGAACACCTTCTGAGATACGGAGTTTCCTTGGTCTAGCAGGGTATTACCGTCATTTTATATAGGGCTTTTCCTCCATAGCAGCTCCTCTCACGCAACTAACTAGGAAGGACAAACACTTTGTATGGACTGACGAGTGTGAGCAGAGTTTTAAGACGCTGAAGGAGAGATTGACTTCAGTTGTAACGACCCGCCCGTTCCGAGCTACAAGGCAAGTATTACTACAAGAAACTAAGTGACTCATAAATTAATTTTCTATTAGTTTTCAAGATTTTAAATTGATCCATAACAATAAATTTAATATACAAATCCTCGGAATAATCTAAGTCCCATGAACCAAACTAAGATCCCACTACTATGCACACAATCTCGAGAAAAGAATAGTCCAATAATAGAGTCCCTAAGCTATCCCAACTCTACCCATCCTTCTATGCTCATACCTGCGGAGGCAATTCTGCATTAGTGATAAAAACACTAAGTCGTATAATTACAAGAAACAATTAATATATTCCACAACATCTGAATTATGTCGTTTAGTGATTATGAGCCTGTGAGGAGCTCTTAGTATGCTCGGAGGGTGGCCGCCCATCCAGCTACAATCCCATGTATGCGCACACACGCTACGTGGCCCTCGGCCTGTAGTTACCGATATTTGCCAATGACTAATTCTCTCGGTATCACAAGTGCATAATGAGTCGTCTTACGCCACTATTCCCTGTCACCCCTTTCGGCATGGGGGCAGGTATTTAATCTTTCATGGGGTCCTGCCCTGTGTCGGACTGAGTCAATTCATTGACCCGGTTGCACTTGGTGCATGGTCGTCGAATATGAACTCAAGTCGACCAAGATTGCCACATAGTAATTTCTTTTAAGGGTGCTGCCCTGTGTCGGACTAAGTCAATTCTTTGACCGAGGTTGCGCTCGGCACATGGTGATCGAATGTGTACTCAGTCCGACCAAGACTCCCAAATCGAAATATATAACATTTCAAGTAATTATACGAATTTGGAATTTTGATGAGGCAGCCGCAACTACGACACATGATCTTAATATGGATGTAATTTCTCAAAAGCCAAATGTGCTCGCAAGTTATCCAAAGGATGTTTTATTTAACAACAGAACTTTCCTTTATACAAAAGATTATGTATGGAATTCAAGAAGTCATTATATTATACTTTATTATAAATATGTGAGGAATTCAAGAAGTCATTATATTAAAATTTATTAATATGTGTGGAATTTAAAAGTGTAACGACCCGCCATTTTTCACGATATTGTGGGCCTAGCTGGCCAGGTGTTACTCACAATTAAGTAAATATGACTCACATTTTTTATTTAACAAAAACATATATAAAGATCCCACAGTTTTAGACCGTTTCCCAGCAGCCACACTTATTTCTCAATTAAATAAAAAAAGGAGTCCTCATATTTATTTTGCTCCATACTCTGGATGTCAATCACCTAATCTCGTATCTGCTTACCTGCGGAGGCAATTCCGCGTTAGTGATTACAACACTAACTAGTATAATAGATAAAACAAAACAAGTACATTCCACTATTTCCTTATGTTTATTTTAATATGCGGTGGAGCGATTCCGCTATACTCCAAAACAATGCGGAGGAGGTATCCGCTGTGATCTGCACACCCCGGTCGTAGCCTTTTTTGTGGGGAGGCTACCACTACCGTCTCCAGTGCCAGTGCCTCGCACAACCCGGCCGTAGCCTTTCTGTGCGGTAGCTATTACTGCACTCGGGTGATTGCTATGCCCCGTTTGTGGGGAAGCTCTCACTACCAATTCTAGTGCCAGTGCCTCGCACACCCCGGCCATAGCCTTTTTATGGGGAGGCTATCACTGCACTCCAGTGCTAGTGCCTCGCACACCCCGGCCGTAGCCTTTTTGTGGGGTAGCTATCACTGCACTCGGGTGATTGCTATGCCCCGTTTGTAGGGAAGCTCTCACTACCAATTCTAGTGCCAGTGCCTCGCACACCCCGGCCATAGCCTTTTTATGGGGAGGCTATCACTGCACTCCAGTGCCAATGCCTTGCACACCCCGGCCGTAGCCTTTTTTGGGGCGGCTATCACTACACTCAACTGATTGCTATGCCCCGTTTGTGGGGAAGCTCTCACTACTAATTCTCGTGCCAGTGCCTCACCCACCCAGGCCGTAGCCTTTTTATGGGGCGGCTATCACTGCACTCCAGTGCCAGTGCCTCACACACCCCGACCATAGCCTTTTTATGGGGCGGCTATCACTGCTCTCCAGCCCGGGCCGTAGCCTTTTTATGGGGTGGCTATCACTACTCCAAAACAATGTTGATGCATAACAAAATTCACGTACATAACACGACCCAGTGTCGGACTGAGTCAATTCATTGACCCCGGTTGCACTCGGTGCATGGTAGTCGAATCTGGGCTCGGCCGACCTAGGCTACCAACAAGGAAAGTATGATGTTCTATGTATTATACGTACCTGATTTGTGATTACGTCTGACTGTGACCCGTGAACCCTAATACAGTGATGGGGAGGTCGCCTGGGACGGAGATGAGGGATGAAATACTCCCTCCTCCTGCATATATATACACTTCAACCATTCCCTCCATTAAATTCTCATTCCCCATCATCCATTAGAATTCCTAGGTTGAACGACCCCTTCATTAAATTCTCACACCCCATCATCCATTGGTATTTCTTAGGTTCAACGACCCCTTCATTAAATTCTCACACCCCATCATCGATTGGTATTTCCTAGGTTCAACGACCCCTTCTCCTTTTATAAAGAATAAATGACGGCTAGTGTTTGTGGAAGCACCCTTTCACCATAATTCCTTTAACCGGGTAATTGGGTAATTTACACGGTTCAGTTAACCTTTTCACTCAACCTCTTAAATGGTATGGTTCACTTTACTAGTTTAAACGGTTAAATGGTATGGTTTACTTAACCAGATAAAAATACTTAACCGGTTAACTAATACTTTCCACTTGACCAGGTAATTAATAATTAACCGGGTAGCGGGTAAATAATTTAAACAAATTCATGGATACCAACGTTCGATCCCACCGCGTCGAATATATATATATATATATATATATATATATATATATATATTCTGAGTCTTTACAATCTTCCCAACTTAGAAATATTTCGTCCCTGAAATATGATAGTATTCCCAAGGACATCCATCTTCGGTATAAGTTCATGCTACAACAATTACACAGATTTTATGCTACAAATAGGTTAGGATATTTTTGGCCATTTCTTGTTCAGTCTCCCATGTAGCTTCTTCTGATCCCTGATTTCTCTATAATACCTTTACCAAAGGGATCTCCTTGCTACGGAGTGTCTTTGTTTCCCTTGCCAAGATTTGAATTGGTTTTTCCTCGTAGGTTAAATCCGATTGTAGCTCTATATCTGCAAAATTTGTGATAATGTGATTCTTATCTCGTACATATTGTGTACACCATCAAGGCTTGGTGGTAATGCTAATCTATATGCACAACTTCCGATTCGATCCAATATTGGAAATGGTCCTATGAATCTTGGCTTCAACATCCCTGATGTTCTAAATCTGATCACTCCCTTTTTAGGTGAGGTCTTAAGGTAGACAAAGTCCCCAACTTGG
>JAURVB010000612.1:0-11376 GCA_033002965.1 Piper betle | reverse complement strand
TTTATCAAATTCTGTCATGGGTAATGTGTTCAAGAACCTGCACATAAGATCTCGACGGATGCAATACACGAGACTGCACCAAGTTAGCAACAACTCGAAGCCGTTCATCAATCGTAGTTGTGATGAATATCGTCCTCATCGAAGCCCCGCGCCCATGTGGTTTGTAGCAGTGATGGCCGGTCTTGAGGGAGAAGAGAAAGAGAGGTTCTTGCTGCCTTTGGCTAACCTCAACCATCCTCTCATACGGCAGTTTTTGGCTTACGCCGAAGAAGAGTTTGGATGTTGTTACGGAAGCCTCGTAACTCTTCCTTGTGATGCATGCGAATTCAAGAAGGCGATGGACGTGATCGTTCATGGCGATCTGCATGGCAAGAAGGCTTCTTGATGTTGGTCGGGTACATATACAAGTATTGATCTGATATTGTATTACACATCAAAAGATGTCCATTATTCTCAACATCGATGTAATTATTTTGTTGAATAGAAAATAGAAGGCTTCTTGATGTGTTTCTCGTGATGTTTAATGAGTGTAATATATTATATTTCTCTTTGTAATATTCCATTAACAATTTGTACTTTTTCTTCTTAATACTTCCCATCATATTAGTTTTACCTAGCTAATGTTCATATTGTTTCTTTACTGTGTGGATTATGCAATATGATCCAGCAAACCATCGCTGCCAATTATATATTATATATATTATTTCAGTATATCTACTATTATTAAATTAATTCTCAACGTATATTTTTTTCATATATAATTTTTTTACATCTTACTTTTTTTTTTTGATAAAAAGTTTAAGGTCTCTTTCGAATTATTAACCAAATATATACCATAACCCAGGCATTACATATGCAAACTAAGTTAATAACTTTAAGCACTCTCATAAATACAACTATATTTAATTTTCATTATTTTTGTTTTTGAATTTAATTCAAAAATATATAATTTTAATTTTATATTCTTACCTAAGTTAAAGTATTTTTCTATTTGATTTGAAAATTTTTAAATCTAAAAAAGCATATTATTTACTTGAATTAAAATTTTTATATTTATTCATATTAACTAAATTAAAAGTTTTTACTTATTTTTATGATTTTTTATGTCTTGTACAATTCTAACTTGAGGTAAAAACCTTTTATTTTATTAATATCAGCAATCCAATTAAAGCCAGTTTCTAAATTTTTAATTTATAGGAAAGGATAAAATTATGAACATAGTAAGAGACATGAGGACTTTCTTAACAAAACGTTAATATATAAATAATAAGAGATATATGGATTTTTAGAATAAAAAAGAGTAAATCTGGAAGATAATAATAATTTAGAACACGACAAATTCTGATGCCTTAATAAAGGACATGCGGTAATAAAAGACATGGCAAACAAGGATAAGATTTCTTTTTGTAAGAAAATAATAATAACATAGATTAACGAAACACAAAGTACATGAGAAATTAGCTTGTAAATCAAAGCATCATAAAACTGTTTTTGTGATCCTTAATCAGTCTAATTAAGATTTATCTTTCTTTATATTTGAGAAACTAATTAGAAAAAAATTGAAAGAATTATTCGATGCTTTCCCGCAACCCATTACCCCTCATGAAGTAAACCTCAAGAGGATATTATTCGATGTTTTTCCCTCACTGGCATATATTTGAGAACTTAAATCACCGTAAATAAAGCTCAAAAATTAAGTTTGTAGTATGTGTATGTTAACACTTATAGATATCATAGATCAACTATATGTGTAATATTAAAAGTATATTCTTCAAATTAATATTTTTAGTTTCTTATTTCATCGTGAGAGGATAAAATTTCTTCCCATAAATTGAATTTATTGTTGAACATAAGAACTTAAGCTGTAAAACTACCATAAGTGGTCGGTTGACAAAGTTAATGATATGCACTAAACTTATGGTTTATACTATCATCAATCATATTTATTTCAAAACCGAACAAAAGAATTTGATGAAATTTGTAATACCATTGATGAGAAGTCTGCTTAAGTCCATTGATGGATTTTTTAATTTACAAACCATATTCTTTGAATCTTCCGATATAAAGTTTTCTGGTTACGCCATATAAATTGTTTTATCAATGTCACCATTTAGAAATGCAGTCCTTAAATCCATTTAATGTAACTCAAGATCAAAATATTCCACTAATGCCATAATTATTCTTAATGAGTCCTTCGATGAAACTGGAGAGAAAGTCTCATTATAATCGATGTCTTCCTTTTAACTAACGTCCTTCACAACAAAACGAGTCTTATATCTTTCTACATTACCTTTTGAATCCTTCTTGGTTTTATGTATTCATTTATCACTAATAGGTTTTGCACCTTTAGGCAATGAAACATGATCTCAAACATCATTATCTTTTATAGACTTTATCTCTTCATTCTTGGCATCAATCCACTTTTGAGAATTAGAACTTTTCATGGCCTAATGAAAGTTGATTGGATCATCTGAAATTGCATTTCTCTTTCTCTTGTGGATCTCCTCAATGGTATTTGCTCTTGAGGTTGTTGAGATGACTCTTCAAGTATAACTTGATGATTGTGATGAGGGAGATTCTCGACATTGTCTTGTAATTCTAGTATTATTTCTTCAACAATTAGGAATATGATCCTGATTATTGTCAAGAACAATCATGGGAAGAAAAACATATTCTTCTTCAAAGACAAAGTCTTTAACTTCATTTCCCCCTCCAAACTCAACATCCTCAAAGAACTAGACATTTCCCGTCTTAAAAATGACCTTATTGTGGGATTATAAAAAATATACCCTCTACATCGTTTAGAGTACCCAACAAAATAGTTGCTAACTGGTCTTGTAAAACACCATTTATGGGTTAGGGTTTTACCTGATTTTAGTTTTTCTGTTTGGGTCAGTGGCGAGTCAGTTCAAACGAGCTCGAGCCAGACAAATTTTTAGAATATGAGTACGGGGGCTAGATGGCCATATGAACATGTTATGGAGGCTGAGTATGCCTGACATGCATATGATAGTTTCAGTTATGATATTGTATAAAATGAATTATCAGTGTATACACGTGGTATACATATGATTTTTATGAGTTAGTCAGGATTTTAGGCCTAGATCTATGTTGTTTTAGTGTTTAGCATCCATTTAGGATTTTCTGGGTATTTCATTTGCAAGTAGCATAGGAATTTTGGATCACTCAATTGTGCCCATGTGGGCCCAGCTTGATTAAGTTCAGGGTCCGAGGCTCATTTAGCCTTTTTGCCTCGATTCCTACCTGTAGAGTCACTTTTAAGACTCAAATCAGTTTCGACTTTGAATGGTCTTGATTCTAGCATTCTGTCCATATGTATATTACATATACCTATAGGTGGGCTCCACTAGACCACGAGTTATCAAACGTTCATATCGTGCCACGTGGCAAGATCTGAGTTGTCCACATCAACCCTAGTTTTCTCCCATTTATATTTCAAACATTTCCATTGATTTTTAGATTTTCACCATTATCGCCGCCACCACTTTGGATCGTCGCCGACAAGACCAGGACCCTACTCTGGCCATAGGATCGATACAGTCGTGACCGCCTCGCGGCCGACTATCAGTCCGTACCCAGCATCACCATCGACACTGACGCTATCGTCGTCGGTGATTGAGTTTTCTCACTATTCATCACCGCCGCCGCCACCCTTTTGGGTTGTTTTTCGATGTCAGCGAGCCACCTTTGGCCGATCCAATCACCCACACAACTCTGTCTCATTGAGGTCTTCCATTTGAGACCGACACTAAACCTTCGCATTGGGCACGATCGTTGCCGGTGACATCGCTGCACCCGGTGGCGATCCGCACCCTTTTTGGCCAACTAGCAACTGGACTCTATCAATCATCACCGCCACCACATTCCTCATCCTCCCCTCACTTGATCCGGACCTGCAGCGACCCCAACCACACTGTCGTCGATGTTTTCCGGCGTCGGTGTAACACCACATTTTTCGGTCCAAGGGCAGACCAAAGTGCGATGTTATAATTTGGAAAACTATTTGTTGGACTAGTCTCATACAAACTTTACGGAAGCGGATCTCAACCCTCGAGGAGGTTTAAGACCAAGCAACCTTACAGGGTTTCATCACATATGCATGTTGATTCATACTAGCATAGAGAGACTCTTAAACTTAAGGATTCTATATGATCACCCCTAGCCACAATAGAGGCAAAACCTCCCCTGTGACTATGAGTGGTGACTTTTAAAAATGTTAATGATCACTCTCAACTGTATAAGAGGCGCACCCCGACTACAGTCTTGAGGTTGCATGTTGTGACATGAACCTTTTCTTACTACTTAGTTTAAGTGATTCGTTACATTTCTTAATTTCTTACAAGCGGATGAATGCAGATAATTTGAACAAGGGTTGTGGTTACCTGTTCCACATACCCGACATGTGCAAGAAAATAAAATAATTAAACATAGCATCATCGGATGCCAGGGCATCAAACCCTAACACCTGGACTTCACATGGGTCTTCAAGCGGTGCGAACCGTATGCTCCTCCTACCCATGTTTCTTTATCACACACTCACACAGCTACAACAAATATGTTTCACGTACCTGGTAAGCTCCTCATCGTGTTCCAGGACTTTGAGGCTTATACCTTGCAAACGATAGTTAGAGTGCCCCAAAGTGTGTCTACACCACAATAATAATATAATGATATATAAAACACACGTGCATAACAACAATCAATTGACTTATCCCGAATCATACAAGTTCATACAACTTTAGGGCTTATTCCCATAACATACTACATCTCAATTTCATATTACATCAATTCGGTAATTAACACAAATACAAGACGAAATACCCCGCTCATGAGCCGTTTGATCCATCCACCTACGCCGGTCAACAAGACTAAACACCTACATATATTAGAGAAAAATGTCAGCAATCAAAGAATTGATTACTGGTCCTGTAGAGACTAGGAATATAGCATTACTGGCAAATGGGTATCTAAACACCCACGAAAAAGTTGTAGAAACTTCCAGAATCATACAGGGTGGTAAGCGAAGGCCGATGCGGCCACATATCATACCATAATTGCCTACAAAGAGGCATCTTACAAACATATAAACATTCATATATCACTTACGCCCTCACATCTTCCATATATCACCTGCCACAGTACCCATGTGGCTCAGAACCAATGTGCCACAATTTTCGGAAATGCGTTGCATTCGCAGTACCCTACATACATTGCACCACTTAAGGGTAGAAGGGGTACTAGTGCAATTTGCATATCTCCATACCACTCACTCTCTTATTCGTGAAATCCGTAAAAATGTGCGTACTTATATAATAGGCTTAGGGAAGAGGCTTGTATCATACATTTTTGGAGCTTCAGTTTGAAAACCAACAAGGGATCTCATCCTTGTAGTTTTATTAAACATACGATAAAATGCGACTAAATGGCCCGGTATTGGAGGGATCCAATAAAAGTGCCGCCGACACCATCCTATCATTTAAAACATGATTAAACGTGCCACTCAAGAGCCAAACATAAGGGTGAAGCAAGAGAGTCCTACAGACCTGGATGAGTGGAGCCATGTGTCCTAAATCGATGAGCTCAACCCGCGTAACCTAACAGGAGATGGAATCCGAATCATAATCGGATTACATTGGCACACAAGATGAGGCAAAGCCTCCACACATGTACAATATGTAAAACTTAATTAACTTACTTATTTTGCTTAGTGATGGGTTAAACCTCATTAGGTAGTTTAATTTAAGGTTTGAGGTTACAATTCTACTTAGTGCATGATTTCATACTTAGGGTTTTATCGTCGAACTTAATCGGACGATTTTTCGGACAGACCAAATGGTATCTGATTAATCTGAAATTTGAACCCCTAGTTCAAGACACCCTAAGGGTCTGTCATAAATATTAACAAGTGATAATATATGGATTATCATGTTGATTGAGGTTAATTAAGGTCGGATTAATGTGCTGTAAACAGTACTCCGTCACTGTACATCAAACTTCAAAATTTTGGCCCATGGGCCTGAGAAGTCCAAATGGGCTTGGGTCAATTGGAATAGTTATATAACACTTGAAAGATTAGCCCATTAATATTTCAGGTCCAATTTCCTTGTAATTGGGCCTAGGTAATCTTTCTAATCTTGATTTTTGATTTAGTGATTTCTGTAATTTACCCAACTAGGGTAGAATTAGAAAATTCTACTGAATTAAATACATACCCAAATGCTCCAAAAATTGACATAGACAATATTAGGATACTTAGTAAACTCTATAATTTATTATATAATTTTCCCACAGATGAATATATTTTCCATAGATTTTTCAATTCAAATAATAGAAACAGGATTATGAACTTAGTTCATGTGTACTCCAAAATTCCAATCCAATTAACCATTAGAATGAATTTTTTTAAGCTCTAAAATTTTCAAGGTTAGATAAAACAATTATTGGTTTATTAGGTAATTTTTATATATTTTTATGTGATCTAATTTTTAGCCAAACATTTAACTAAACACACAACATAGGCAGTCAACACAGAACACAGCAGATGCACACAATGTTTCATTAATTTTGTTCAGGCCTTAGTTGAGGTAATTTTAGTATGGTAAATTTATGATATTAAGATCACAACATTATTAACATATGATCATAAGATATATTATGAAATTAAAATCATAACAAGGTGTAAAAATTGGGGAAATGGGTGATCAGGTCACTGGAAACTTGAAAGCTACCACCTTTAATCCAATTTTGGACCTTATCATGATCCTCCATGCCAAATCAGTCGACATGCTCAACATATAACTTGTAGATCTATGTCGTGTGAAAACAAAAAGACCAAGATCATACAAATCTGACATCTAAAACATGAGTTATGAATTTTATGCTCAACTAGTGCAGATCTGGACACACAGATGATACAAAAATCATAACTATTTATCTACCCATGATAATGACATGAAACTACCTCTCAAAATTCTTTAAGAGGCATATCTACATGGTAAAAATATAATAAAAATGAAAACGACAACATCTATACATGAAACAGCAACCCAAACAAGAATCATCAACCAAAACTGGGAAAGAACATACCTTTAACGGTTCAAGGGGAGGTCACTTGGAGTTTTCCCACTCCAAGTCCTTCAACCCTTGAAAGAAGAACATCTTGGAAGGCCAAGGAAGGATAGAGAGAGCTCAAAGAGTGGAGAAGAAGGTTGGGAGAAGGAGTGGAAAGGTGAGGGAATGGGTGGATTTTATAGAAGAAGGGTGGTTGGTTTGGTGATGTCATAGGTATGGGTACCATACCTAAAGAGGTATGGGTTGGCTTGGTGATGTCATAGAGGTATGGGTGTCATACCTATAGAGGTATGGGTGTCATACCTATAGAGGTATGGGTGCCATACCTATAGAGGTATGGGTGCCATACCTATAGAGGTATGGGTGCCATACCTATAGATGTATGGGTTGGGTTAGCTAAAGAAGTATGGGTTGGGTTAGCTAAAAGAGGTATGGGTTGGGTTATCTCCAAACCCAAAAACTTAGGGTTTAACCCTAAAGCAATCAGGTCCACCTCGGGAATTGCACTGCAGGTCCCAAAAGGGGTTAGGACAGTCTGAAAGGTTATCAAACATACAAAAGACATGAGAGGGACACGGTCCTAACATCTAACTATATATGATTAAATTGGACCAAACATGAACAACAAAAAAATAATGGGTGTGCCACATCCAAACAGGCGTACCGAGCGCTGAAGGAGGCTAAGGCCGAGTCAACTCATACATACCTAGATACCATACATAAATACGTGGCAAAATAGCCGATTAAGCAACTCGATCTGGGTCACGACTGAACCAAAATTAAAACCATCAGACAAAAAACCCGGGTTTTACAGAGATATGTATGGACCAAATTAGTACTCTTTCAAACCCTGAGGTAATGTATGAGGGTACTGCATAACACAACACACTTCCGAAATTTGTGGCATTAACTTAACTGTTCCTTTACCTCTCGAGGACCATGGCAGGTGAAATATGGAAGATGTGAGGGCGTAAGCATTGTATATATGAATATGAATATTACCATGCATGCGAACTAACACTTGCTTAAGTATGTTTGTTTACCGCCTAGTGTGAAACAATCTTGAAGTTTTGTAAGTTTTCACGGGTAATGGAATACCCATTTGCCAGATTGTATTAGTTATTTTCGAACCAATAACACTTGTTACTGATGTTTTTTATATAATATATGTAGGTTTTGCAAATCCTGAGTTAACTTTGGTGGAAGGACATATAAATACTACACACACTTGAACTCAACATATTTATTTCTTTTCTTACATTTATTTATATTCGATGTGTTTTGACGCATATTTAATAATATCTTTCATTCTCATGACACCAAGAGGTTGTTTCAATCTATTTTATAAATCGAGTCTTGCTAACTAACAACTTTAAACATACTCAACTCGATTATAACATTTGTAATTTAGTTCTCAGGTGAACCGAAATCGGGGTGTTACATGTTGTTTCTTTACTGTATGCATTATGCAATATGATCCAACATGCAATCGCTGCCAATTATATATTATATAAATTTTAGTATATATAACATTACTCTCATCCCAAACCCATGATTAAATTAATTCTTAACGTATATTTTTTTAATATATAATTTTTTACTTCTTACTCTTTTTTTGGATAAAAAATTTAAGGTCTCTTTTGAATTATTAACGAGATATATACTCTAACCCACGCATTACATACACAAACTAAGTTAATAATAACTATAAGTACTCTCATAACTCTAACTATATTTAATTTTATTTATTTATGCTTTTAATTTAATTCAAAATTATATAATTTTACTTTTATATTCTTACCTAAGTTAAGAAAATTTTTAAATCTAATTAAGCATATAATTTTAGTTGAATTAAAATTTTTATCTTTATTCATATTAACTCAATTAAAGGTTTTTACTTATTTTATGATTTTTAAATCCTTTACAATCTAATTTGAGGTAAAAACCTTTTATTTTATTAATATCACCAACCCAATTAAAATCAGTTTCTAAATTTTTAATTAATAGGAAAGGATAAAATTATGAATATAATAAGAGACATGATGTAAAACCCGTGACTCAAGTCAGGGTTTTACGTTACCGAACCAGTCGGTTTGACCGTTGGTTCGAGTCGAGTCAGTTCATGAACTGCGTGCTGAGTCGATGACCAGCTGTGAGTTATGAGCGATGAGAGTCAGGTGTACCTGAATATACGATGATAATGTCGAGAAGATGGTGAGAAATGAGTTATCAGAATATATGAAAGTATGCAGTATTTTTTCTTTTTATATGTTGGATCGTAGAAACAGTTTTAGGCCGAATAACGGATTAGGATGCGTTGGATCATATTCGGGTGGGTTATTAGTTATAGAGCATGTCATTTGGATGTTGTTGTGTTTGTTTTATTTTATGTGATTTTTTCATATTTTTTTAGATTTTGTTTTAGGATTTATTACGAACTAGTTATTATTTTGACTCGACCCTAACACTTTCCTCCTCCCAAAAACCCTACGCCGCCCACTGTGGTCTGCCACCGCCGACGCCGCACTGCCGCCGATCAATGTTGCCCCGTCCCGCCGTGCCGCCACGACCCCCCCCACCCCAGCCACCGTCTCGTAGCCACAACGCCGGAATCGCCCCACAAGCCGCGATGCCCTCCCTCGTCGATTCGCCGCCATCCGGGCCGCACAGCCGCCACTGTGACCCCGACGACCACCCCCTCGCCGTCGCCGACGTTTCCCCATCATCCCGACCGCCGTCGAGGCCAGCCGTAGCCCCGATCGGAGCACGCCGCCACCGTTGCCCGTTTTCGACACCGTCGCCGACAGCCATCGCCACCCCTGTTTGGCACTACCATTGGACCAAGCTTGTCGAGCTGGTGCCAATAGACCCCTTGATTGCCCTGTCCTGAAACATCGCTAGAAAACCGTTGGAACCGCCGAAAACTGTCGGAACCGCCGAAAAATTGGATTCGTGGGAAATTCACCGGATCATCCACCGAATGCACCCGGTCCAATCTAATCGGACTTCGGACGCCGCTAGGTGCCGAATTCGAGTTTCGAGCCACGAAACGGAAACCCTAGCCGTCGTCGATTTTTCGACGACGCGAGGTATAATTTATTTTAACTTAATTATTTAAAAGTATTGATTATTAGAATTGCATGCTAGGATTGGTGAATTGTGTGTTATAATAATATATATAAATGTAGATTTGATTAAGGATAAAATATGAAATTTGTTTGATTGAGCGGTGTTAAAAATGGAGGCTAAGAAACTAATTAGGGTAACTAGGTAATGATCATGATCTAATGCAAACTAGCCTAAGTAGACTTGCAAGAATTGATATAGGTTGATGTGTGTTGATTGATGCGTGATTGTGTTGATTGTGTGTGCATGCTATAGGATGTGTGATTCATCATGCCGGCGTTAGTTTTTAGCTTGATTGTGTAGGTACGGTGTAGGAGCTCGCCGCCTAGGCGCGTGGACCCGTTTGGAGCTTCTACCAGGTCCGTTTAGGACTCGTTCTCTGTTTTTACGCTACTCTATTGTGTATTTGATTTATCATGTGCAGGACGAGTTAAGTGGCGTTTTATCGGATCCCACTTAACTCGGGCCATTTAGCCAACAGTTTTCTGGATTAATAACCCTCGAGGATGAGATCCCTCGAGTTTGTTTTCGAACTTCAGATCCAGCTCACGATGCCTTCGGGCCTATTGTATAAATCCCAACCTAGACCTTATATATATGTATAGTTTTTGCGTTTTCAGTGAGAGATTGAATGAAGGAAATCCGACCACCGTGCTACGCGAGCGGGCACGTGTGAGTCGATAGTGGGCTCTAGAATGGTGTGCGGGCCGTTTCATTCCCAAGGGATCCTGATAACTCCACCTTTGAGTTCCTCAAACCCGGAGAAGTGTGGAGGTTCACAGGTACTGCAATGCAGCGTATGTCTAGACTTGTCATTTCAAAGGGTACTAAAGGCGACTGCCTGAGAGTACTCGGCCTTCGCGGCTTCAGGCGCCAAGCAGTAATAGCGGAAGGTGTAGAGGGCAAAAAGGAATGAGATTTGATGTGAAAAGCGATAGGGAAATAGCCAAGGTATGAGAATGAGAAAGAAAGGGGGACGCCGTCGACCCGAAGGTGTAGACACCCCGTTTCGGCTCACCCGTGAACCGACCCGGAAATGTCACCGGCGACCGAACCGTTCGCAGTAACCTACTGGGTTCGGTTAAGCCGGACCCGGATCTGCCTCGTGTCTCCAAGATGGAGATGCAACATGAAATGCATGGATGGGATGCGTGGGTT